>WNWK01014728.1:0-25763 GCA_009830355.1 Cherax destructor
GTAAGAATTATCATGCAATCCAATGCTAGGCAGCACCCCCCACTCTTCAAAGACCTAAACCTACTCACTGTTCAGAACATCCATACTTACTACTCTGCTATCTACATTTATAGAACCATAAATTCCAACTTTAACCCTGAGCTAAAACACTTTCTTGACAGTTGTGACAGGACCCATAGACATAATACCAGACACAAACATCTCTTTGACATTCCCTGTGTCCGACTAAATCTATACAAAAATTCAATGCGCATAAAAGGGCCTAAAATCTGGAACTCCCTGCTTGAAAACTCTAGAACTGCAGACAACCTCCATTTTCAAAAGCACCGTTAAAAAATATCTTATCTCACTTACGCACCCAACCAGTAGCTAACCACATGAAAACTACTTTATCTTGCATTTATCCATAGCAAAATACACTTATTTAAATCTGTGATTCCCCTTAATTTGCACATGACTAACCAAAATGCTAATACAACTATTGCTTCATAATTCTTAAGCTAGTCATAAGTTTGCCTAAGACACTCCAATATAGAAATGGTATTATGCCAATACATCACCTTTACCATTAATATATAAACTAATTGTTAAATTCTTAAACTAATTGTTAAATTCTTAAATGTTTGAATTTCAGTACCTCAATTTTGTAAACCTAGTTAATCACTACAATGACCTAACCTTAATATCAGTATAATCATTGTGTCACTATTGAGTAAGACCTATCATAAGACTGCCTGAAAAGCCTAGGCATACCTAGGCATATTATTGGCCATCTTGTAATATCTACTTCATAAAATGTATAATAATATAAGTACACCCCACTTTGTAATATTACTAGAAATAAAGAATTTGAATTTGAAGTAAATGTTATTTATTAATCTGTTTTTTATTATTTAGTATGTGAATATTTTTGGGTGGAACGGATTAATTGTATTTACATTATTTCTTATGGGAAATAAGGTTTCGAATTACAAAAGTTTCGTGTTGAGAAATAGCTCCTGGAACGAATTAATTTCGTTAGTCGAGGACCACTGTATTCTCAAAAGAGCCAGAGTAACAAAGGTGGTGATTCAGTTGATGTTAATAACTATAGACTAATTTTTAATTTACCAAAAATCAAATATTTAGAAAAATCCATGCATTGATGAACAGTAATTGTCCAAATACCTTAGAGTTTATTTTAATCTTTGTAAGTGTAATTTGGCTAAAGGATAGCTTTTTAATTCTAAGGAGATAAATTGTTGTAATGGTACTTGAACAGCATTCTGAATGAAATATCTAACGTACCTTACTCTTAGCACAATATACTTACTCCTTGGCAATTTGGATCATGACCTAAAATAACACAATTGATGCAATATTAAAAATGCTTGACATGGTTTATTCATCACTTAAAAAAATGAATGAACTAGTAGAGTTCATTAATTTGACAAAGGCTTCTGATACTGTTAACCACAACACTTTTTTACTCATGCTTAATCACAATGGACTCTGAGGGTATTCATACACTTATCTTCACTCATAACTCAGTAATAAATAGCAGCATGTACTGCCAAGTGGGGCATTTGTGACTGAAAATGTTAAATTATTCACATGGTAATAACAATAAGAAATGCAGTTTATTTTGTTTAACCTTTTATTTTAGAAAATATTACAAAGGGATAATGGATGCACAGACCAAATTCTACCTTCTTATACTACACAGTTATACAGTGGACCCTCGCTATTCGAACACTCCAAAACTCACCCTCATTTCAGAATGCTGTTACAAAACGAATTTATTCCCACAATGAATGATGTAAATTAGATTAGTCCATTTCAGACCCCCAAAAATACACTTATAAAAGCACTTACAATAATAAACTTACGTGAAAGGGTGAGTTTTGGAGAGTTCGAATAGCGAGGGTCCATTGTATTGCTAAACACACAAAAAATAGTCTCATTGCCCCTGGTGTGGGGCAGCTGAGAGATTTAATGTTTAACCTGTTAACTGTCCAAATGTAGATCTACGTTTTTACCGCTAGTGCTCCAAACGTAGATCTACGTTTTATTTTTCCTGCCTCCAAATTTGGCACGATTGGCCTTAGATGCCTGGTCAGCATAGAATGGGTCTTAACCCTCGGTGTGCGTAGTATTAAAAAAATCTGGGACCACTTAGTACCTTGTGGGAGCACCAGTTGAATTGAGCGCCAGCTAGAGAAAATGGCGTGGCAAACACCAAGGATTCACTGATGTCATGTCATATTAACACTCCCCTTTTAAGAGGAAAGTGATGTTGACCCCAAGTTTAGTGACTTTGAAGTGGATGTGGCCACAAGTGGTCGCAGAAATATCAAAAACCTCGATAATAACTCATGTGCAACATCCTTTCAATTTTGGTACCACTGGTAGTGTCATCCTGCCAGAATGTTCTATAACCTATGGCCTAAGTACAGTGGTCCCTCGACTAACGATCTTAATCCGTTCCAGGAGCTAGACCTCAACACGAAAAAATCGTTATTCAAAACCTTATTTCCCATAAGAAATAATGTAAATACAATTAATCCGTTTCCACCTAAAAAATTTCACCAAAAATTCATTTTTTTAAAGAATAAATACTATAGTTTTACATACAGAAAACAATGAGAAATAAATATAAAGCACTAATTATAATGGACAAATGAACAGTTAAATAAGTTTTATCTTTATTGAAGACTCTTGTTGGCGTATGAGAGAGTTTGTTTGGAGGCAGGACAAAAGTCCTTCAATATGACAATAATATCAACTCTACAGCTTATTTATCAAGCACAGTTCATCTAACATGACATAATAAACAATATTAATAACATAGAAACATGATATAAACTCTAGAATGAATAAAAAATCTGAAGAAATCTTATCTTAAGGACTGATGGAGTGTGTTGGTGTTGTTGTTGGGTATAAGGGCCACTGACCATAAGCCGTGGTGGTGGTCGGTTTCAGCAGAAAGCCACCAACACTATCACACAAACAAAGTGCATAATTTATAAATAAGAAATATTTACACTTTAATTTATAAATAAGAAATATTTACACTTTAATTTATAAATAAGAAATATTTACACTTACATACCTTGGAGGAGATGGTGGCAGAGGACGGTGCTCTTGTCAGTGTCCCTATAATCTTAAACAACATTGTAGAAGTTAAGTTTTGTGTCGTCATTTTCTATCGATTAATCGCTTAACTTACTTAAGTAAGTTTATTCAGGTATACACAAATCCAGTTATACATAGATTATCATACATAGCAGCATATGTGTAGAAAACCTAGGATAACTCAAAAAAGTCAGAGTGACTTATTTCCATTGCTACACTGTTACTGCTACACTTGATCACTGGCTGGTGCTATAGCCTTTATCGACTTGTGAAGCTTCTTTGGACCCATGGTTACTTATTTCACAGTGACAATCACTAAACCAGCAATAAACACAATTAATTTATTGTGAAATGTTTGAAGGAGCACACTGGGTATTGTTCACTCAAGTGTAAACAGCGCTAGACTGGACAAGTCTGGTACGGATCGCTACACGAGAAAAAGCAATCGTTACATGAAAAAATCGTTATTCGAACAGATCGTTACTCGGGGTTCTACTGTAAAAAGAAACAATTCTGTTAGCGTAATATGTGTTCGGTGGCTGGCCGGCTAGCTGACCCTGGCTGGCTGGCTGGCTGGCTGGCTGGCTGGCTGTCTGGCTGGCTGGCTGGCTGGCTGTCTGGCTCTGTCTCTGTCACATAAATACAATTATACATAGTGTAAATTACCTAGGATAACCCAAAAAAATCCAGACTGGCAAATAATACGTATCAGGACTCAGATGTGACGCAGTGACTACTGCTTCATGTGTAATACATGTTGGTTCACTAGTGGCTCTCTCTGAGACAGAGAGACAGAAAGCAAGACAACCAGATAGACAGACAGACAGACTTATGTTTGTGTAAAGTGAAAACAAATAAAGCGAAGGCAGTGTACCCTCATCAAATGTCACCACTGTCATTAGTGGAGTGATAAGATAAGACGAGTGACACAAGTCTTACATCATGCTTCAAAGGAACTTATTATTATTATTGATATTATTATTATTATTATTATTATTATATACTCCCACATATCCAAAACATTGCTGGGACCTATAAATACTATGTAAGTATATATATCTAGACAACAGTATGTGACTAAGGTAGGTGAAAATGTTCACCTGTCACTGTATTTGAGTACTATTTTAGTACCTAATGTTAGTGTCAGAACAAAGATTAACTATGAAATCACAAGAACTACTACAAATTGTAATTATCAGAACATAAAAATTATACAAACTAAAAAAAAAAATGAGAAAAAAAAGGTATATCAGCAACATTTGTGCAAGTTGCAGCACTTCATGTTGCCGTCAGGTAATCGTCAAGTGCCAACTTCGCGGCCTCATAGCTGAGTAAGTACTCACCCTAATTTTTTTTTATCCTATAACACTTAGAAAAATGCACTCTTTATTTCTATAAAAAAAACCAAAATTTTTTTTCGAAATATTCGGAGCAGTGGGCGAGAGAATGTCGATCTACGCAGAAAACAATATGAAGTTCAATGATGAGAAATTTCAATTACTCAGATATGGAAAACGTGAGGAAATTTAAATCTCCTCGGAGTACAAAACAAATTCCAACCACACAATAAAGCGAAAAACTAATGTCAAAGACCTGGGAGTGATCATGTCAGAGGATCTCACCTTCAAGGACCATAACACCGTAGCAATCGCATCTGCTAGAAAAATAACAGGATGGATAATGAGAACCTTCAAAACCAGGGATGCCAAACCCATGTTGACACTTTTCAGGTTTTATGGATTTTTAATATGTCTGATTCAATTATTGGGATACTGATAGCCATAACCAATTATTCCTGGTTATATTTTATTATTTGAGAACTAGAGTAAATCTTTTGTTTTTTGTGATTCAAGAATTCAAATTGGAAGGCAAATGTGGTATAGAAGAAGCTTGGGGATATAATTACAGCTTATCCTCACTTAGCGACGTACTTGTTTACTGACGACTCAGACTTACGACGGGCTCTCTGAGCAGTATGCATACCAAAATAATGTATATTAGAGCTAATTTCCTCTATTCTGTTTATTACAATATACAGTACACTATAAACATTTAAAAATATACCAGAAATGTTATAAATGGTGCAAAGGTGACTGAAACATTATCAAAGATGATTGTCACAAACCCACTACCATTACAGTATGCTCCTCACTTAGTGACGAATTCATTTACCGACGAGGTCTTAGGAACGGAACTCCATCGTTAAGTGAGAAGAGGCTGTAATAAAATGAGATGTTTTAGTGCCTGGAATGTCTACATTGTTTATTTTTAACTTTTTTTTTTGTTGGTATTTTTTTAATTTTGTATAAAATTGCCCAAATTATCGACTTCTGTGCTCTTTATAGGCTAGTTGAATGGGCAGTTTCTTCTGCTCATTCAATAGAGCAGAAGGCATACTAGCAAAATAGGTAAGAATTTGGTTGAAAGGAACAGTGGAATTAGCTTAAAGTAGGACTCAAATTCGGCAAAATCGCTGATGCATAAATTGTGCATAATTTATGCCTGTGTAAATTCTATAAGTTTTCCATCAAATTTTGTACTTTTGGTGTCATTACCTTCAGAAAATTATTCTCTACCATTTCATTTTTTTTTTTTTTGAGAGTAGGAGGGAATTATTTGGACACCGAGAACAAGTTTCATTTTGGGGGTCCGAGCAGTGAAAAAGTTAAGACGGTTACTTTTATGTAAAAATTCAAATTCAAATGTATTTTAATTATGATATTCAGGGGAAAAGTACTAATTTGTAAGGGTCCTACAGTGCTTGGAGATTGGGAGGCAGGTTCAGCCCAAGGAAGGGGAAGATAGGTTCACTTCCTTGGAAGAAGAGCCCCTCACTAGCATCAAGACACTTTCCTTGATGGGTCAATTAAAATTCGAAATCTTACAACATTGGTCAGTCTGTTTTTATTCTTTTCTTTGAATATGTGAATATTCATTTGTGCATGCAGGCTTTCCAGTACTACCTGCCATAAGAAAGCAAACATTTTGATGTCTTATTTCAGATATACGTATTCAAAGTTCTTAGTTAATAAGTACAGTGGTACCCCGAGTTTCGGCCACCTCCCAACTCGAACAATTATGTCAGTGTATTATTGTAAGTGCTTTTGTAAGTGTATTTTTGGGGGTCTGAAAGGGACTAATCTAATTTACATTATTCCTTATGGGAACAAATTCATTCGGTAACGGCACTTGAACAGCCAGTTGATGTGTATTGGACGCTACTTTGCGCTCAGTTTCAAGGTACTAGTCATCGTAAAAACAATCAAAATCATCACCATATCTATAGTATATCGTCCATTCTATCGAACGAGACAAAAAAAAACAGAATACAACCATAAATACCATACGAAAATACACCCGAAAGTCGCTGTTTTAAATAAAAAAAACGGTCAGTTTTTTTTTCTCTCATTATGCATTGCGTGCTTCAGGATTTTTTTTATACTGCACACACTGACCACGCAGACCCATTCTTTCATATGTAGGCCTACCAGCTTTCTTCCACCAGATTTGAAGGCACTAGAATTTAGGCGTACAAGTACGTGACCGACCCTGGCTGCACTGACATACTAGTACGGGACCGACCCTCAAAGGGTTAAGGGAGTAAAGTCGTTCGGTAATGGCACTTGAGCAGACTTCAGGAGTGAAGTTTTTACGAAACTCGGGGGTCCACTGTACATGGTGTTCATTCCCAACAGTTGTAAATTGTACAGTAGACCACCGATTATCAGGGTAGCTATTTTCTTGAAAATAGAGTAAATTGAAAAAATCGTGTAACATGAACTGAAGGACATATGGAGAAGAATAGTTACAATCCTTACACCCCCTAAAATGTCATAAAATTTTCAAGCTCAAGGCTCAAAAATAGTTTTCCACTCGTTACATTGTAATTGTCATTGCTTGTTGATATAGAAATGTATATAAAGGGTTGATGGGATCCTGTACAATACATGTACAAACATGGAAAAATAATCACATAAGCAGTATAATGTGATCCTTTATTGACAACGTTTCGCCCACGCAGTGGGCTTTATCGAGTCACAGACAGATATACAGTGGACCCCCGAGTTTCGTAAAAACTTCACTCCTGAAGTCTGCTCAAGTGCCATTACCGAACGAATTTACTCCCTTAAGGAAAAATTTCACGTAGGTTAGTCTATTTCAGACCCCAAAAATACACTTCCACAAGAACTTACAAAATTATACTTACATAATTGCACGATTTCCGGGGTATTCGTTAACCGAGGGTCCACTGTACCTGGAAAAAGAGTAACATGAGTATTTATAAGATTTAGTCAGGTGGAGAATGCTGGGTCAGGTGGAGAATGCTGCATGTGACAGTCTTCAAAGTACATAGTGTGATAGTTAAAAACTTTGTGTGACTTAAAGGACCTGCAGTGTTCCATTCTTGAGTTCTATGTGGGATAGCGTTGAAGAAGTTTCTTGGCAATAGGTTCAGCTATGTTGTAGAAGCCGTTGTTCTGGTTGAAGTTGTTGGATATACAGATAAGTGATGATTCCAGGATTCTTCGGTATTGAGTGTTGTCTTCTCTGGTGATGAGTCTTGCGTTTCTGTAGTTGATTAAATGGTTGTGTAAATTTCGGTGTTGAACACAGGCATTTCTTGAGTCGTCAGATCTGCCTGCGTACTGGTGTTCTGAAATGCGTGTTTGGAGGTCTCTGGATGTTTCGCCGACGTATAATTTGCTGCAGTCATTACAAGGAATTGTGTATACCCCTGCAGTGGATTGAAGCTTGTCCTGTCTGTTACTGGTAATGTCCTTGATGGTGGTGGATGTGGAGGTAGATACTCGGAATGAGGTATATTGGAAAAAATGTTGGAAACGTGTTTGGCAATGGAGTTGGTGGGGAGGACTATGTATCTTTTCTCGGCAGTATCTTCTCTGGGTGTGTTGAAGATGTTTAATGCCCGTCATCTACAGTCTCTAATGAAGTGATGAGGATAGTGAAGTTTAAAAAAAACTTGCTCAATAAGGGAGCATTCTTCCTCAAGGAACTCACTGCTGAATGGACTGTATATGTATTTCATCGCTCTGGGGAGCTTTAATAAATGTCGGAGCATATTACTTGTGATAATAATTTGTAATAATAATAATAATAATAATAATAATAATGATAATTTTCAGAGCATCATTCCTTCTAAAAATTACATGAGAATAGAAGTGTTGGTCTTTATTTATTTTATTGTACCACTGTGGAGACAACTTGTACACAATAAGGTATTTGTATGAACATATATCAACCATAACTAGTCGGTTTGTTTACATAAGTACTCTGCGGCTCTATCTTACTCTCTCTCTCGTTTATTCATTTTTATCTCGCTTACTCACTTCTCACCCTACATTAAGACTACAAATATTTTAAGGTAAGTAATGAGTATACTGTAGTATATGCATTTTATCGCTCTAGGGTACTTAATGTCGTAGTAGGTGGGAGCGGCCAGGCAGGATGCCATGCTTCCAACACGACTTTCTACAAATAAATACTTTTCATCTCTCGCCCTACATTAAGACCATTAAGACTACAAATATTTTAAGGTAAGTAATGAGTGTACTGTATATGCATTTTATCACTTTAGGGTGCTTTAACCCTTTCGGGGTCGGTGCCGTACTAGTACGTTTTACGAGCAGGGGTTGGTGCCGTACTAGTACGCCCAAATTCTAGCAGCCTCAATTTAAGCAGAAAACGTCTGGTAGGCATTCATATGAAAGAATGGATCTGTGTGGTCAGTGTGCGCAGTATAAAAAAATCCTGCAGCACACACTGCATAATGAGAAAAAAAAAACTGACCGTTTTTTTCGATTAAAACAGCGACTTTGCAGTCGATTTTCGTATGGTATTTATTGATGTATTCTCGTTTTCTTGGTCTCATTTGATAGAATGGAAGATATATTACAGAAATAGAGATGATTTTGATTGGTATGACAATGACAAGTACCTTGAAATTGAGCTCAAAGTAGCGAAAATGTTCGATTTTTGACGATGTTCAAGAGTAAACAAATCACACCATGCGTCCAATACACATCAACTGGCGAGTCTTATATTCATGCACAAGTGCTCTGATATTATTTATACCATTTTTACAATGATGCAGTTGTATACATAACAGTAAATCTTCTATTTTTTTGTGAGAATAAAAATTCAAAATGGAAAGCAAAAGTAATAGAACAGGGGCCTGGAGACGTGGCTAATGAACAGAGAACATGTTATTTTAGTGCCAGGAATGTCTGCCTTGTTTACTCTGGACCCTATTTTGAAATTGGCATCGTTTGAAATTTGTGTGAAATTGGAAAATTGCCATTTTCTGACCACTATTTTGGGTAGATGAAATTGGTAGATAGGCGGTTTCTTGTACTCAATCGAGAGAAGAAATGGAGTTCTAGTGAAATAGCTATAATTTTAGGAGACTGAAACATTGGAATTTGTCGAAAATAGGGCTCGAAATGGGTGAAATCGCCGATGCGTCAGTGTCATAGATACCGCGAACTTCGTGAAAGTATAATTCCGTTAGTTTTCAATCAAATTTCATAATTTTGGTGGCGTTATGATCGGAAAAAGATTCTCTATCATTTCATAAGAAAAAAATAAGTTGACCCCCAAAGGGTTAAGCATCGTAGTATAGTATGTGTGGGTCGGGTGACCAGAAGGGCTACCACACATGACTTCTTACAGTAAATACTACTCACCTTTTGCCCTACATTAAGACTACAAATATTTTGAGGTAAATAATGAGTGTACCGTGTGTGCATTTTAATTTTTAATGCCTAGTTCTATTGCTAACATAATATATGTTAGTGTAAACTTGTTATCTATCATTTACATACAGTGGACCCCCGCCTAACGAACAAAATTCATTCCAGAAGCCTGCTCAAGTGCCATTACCGAACGAATTTACTTCCTTAAGAAATAATGTCACGTAGGTTAGTCTATTTCAGACCCTCAAAAATACACTTCCACAAGCACTTACAATATTATACTTACATAATTGTACGATTTCCGGGGTGTTCGTTAGGCGGGGGTCCACTGTATATGCATTTATAAATGGAAAAAAAAGTTCTGCTTTTCGGCGAAGTCTGCTTTCCAGCAGTAGCCTGGAACCTAACATGCTGTATAAGTGGGGCCCTACTGTATATGTAAACCATACATTGTAACCAATATCTTATAATATGTAAACCCCACATTGTAATCTTTACAGAGAAATAAATATTTGTATTTGTAAAAAACATACGAAAATACCGCTAAGGGGCGACTATGGCTGAGAAGTGAACTCTGTTATTTATGGTCCGATTTCTTTCATTTTTGGTGTACGTTAAGAAGCATCTTTCCATCATACATTGCCCAAGTTTCAATAAGATAGCCCAACAAACAACTGAGAAAAAAAATATTTACCAAAAATCATTTATTATTACAGTGGTCCCTCGGTTTTCGGTCATCTCCAAACTCAAAAATTTATGTAAGTGTATTTTCGTAAGTGCTTTTGCAAGTGTATTTTTGGGGGTCTGAAATAGACTAACCTACGTGACATTATTTCTTAAGGAAGTAAATTCGTTCAGTAATGGCACTTGAGCAGCATTCTGGAAAGAATTTTTGGCAAAAACCAAGGGTCCACTGTATAATAATTATTATAATATTACAATTATTATTATTATTAATTTAGGAACTGGAGCACAGATCCAATTCCCTAGATCAAGAGCTAGAGCCCCTCACCAGCATCAAGGAATCTCCCTTGAGGCCCACTCGCATCCTGAAATTTCACTCGTATCCAGAAGCAAAAAATCGACTGAGCGACTGCTTGTATCCTGAAAACTTGCATGGTGGGGCACTTGTAAGCCAAGGTTCCACTGTATACTAAAAATGTTATAAATGGTGCAGAAGTGACATTAAAACAATATCAAAGATGGTTGACACAAACGCACTATCGTTATAATATGCTCCTTGCTTAGTGACAAATTCATTTACCGATGTGGTCTTAGGAATGGAACTCCGTTGTTAAGTGAGGAGAGGCTGTATGTAATACATATACATATTTATTTCTGACAAGCATTAAAAATTTAGTTTCCATAAATTAGATTTGTGATAAGCATCTAGATTTTAACATGGTTTTGTTGTGCCAGCTAAATATTTAACCGTTCCATTTTTTCAGACATATTTTGTTATTAAGTTTCAGATTGGTCCTGGGTCCTTTGTGAAATTGTATTTACTTAGATATCACTTTTTTTTTTTACATATTAACTACCATTATAAGTTAGTGATTCTTATTATATTTGGCATTTTTTGACCACTGCATATTAATTTCTCCTACAGGTTAAATTGGCCATGGTTAAACTGTGGTAGATCTTCATGGCCCGATGGCCCCCCAGATGCCTCATGCGGGTACCATGAGCACCAACACAATAGGCCGGCCCACTCGAGCTGATTACAACAAGGAGGTAAGCTTTTGCCCTTGCAAGTAACTGACTTGGGTGCTTCCTTTAGTATATACTTGATCAAATAGTTAATGGTTCACGATAAAATATGAAAAAAAATCAGAAAATGAGATTTTATTTTCATGAAGTTGAAATAATGTGTGTGTGTGTGTGTGTGTGTGTGTTTGTCTGTGACTTTGTCTGTGTCAGTGTGTACTCACCTGATTGTGGTTGCAGGGGTCGAGTCACAGCTCCTGGCCCCGCCTCTTCACTGGTCGCTACTAGGTCACTCTCCCTGCTCCATCATACCTCTTCTTAAAGCTATGTATGGATCCTGCCTCCACTACATCACTTTTCAGACTGCTCCATTTCCTGACAACTCTATGACTGAAGAAATACTTCCTAACATCCCTGTGACTCATCTGAGTCTTCAACTTCCAATTGTGACCCCTTGTTTGTGTGTCCCATCTCTGGAACATACTGTCTCTGTCCACCGTGTCGATTCCTCTCAGTATTTTATATGTCGTTATCATATCCCTCCATCTCTCCTGTCCTCCAGTGTCGTCAAGTTGATTTCCCTTAACCTCTCCTCGTAGGCCATGCCCCTTAGCCCTGGGACTAGCCTCATTGAAAACCTTTGCACTCTCTCTAATTTCCTGATGTGCTTGGCTGGGTGTGGGTTCCAAACTGGTGCTGCATATTCCAATATGGGCCTGATGTACATGGTGTACAGAGTCCTGAACGATTCCTTACTCAGATGTCGAAATGCTATTCTTAGGTTTGCTAGGCGCCCATATGCTGCAGCAGTTGATGTGAGCCTCAGGAGATGTGCTCAGTATTATACTCACTCAAAGATCATTTTCCTTGAGTGAGGTTTGTAGTCTTTAGCCTCCTAAACTGTACTCTGTTTGCAGTCTTCTTTGCCCTTCTCTAATCTTCATGACTTTGCACTTGTTGGGGTTGAACTCCAGGAGCCAGTTTCTGGACCAGGCCTGCAGCCTGTCCAGACCCCTTTGTAGTCCTGCCTGGTCCTCCTCTGATTGAATTCTCCTCATTAACTTCACATCGTTCGTGTGTGTGCCCGTGCTGTGTATGCGTGCTGTGTGTGCGTGTGCTGTGTGTGTGTACGTGCATGCTGTGTGTGTGTTTGTGTACTGTGTATGTACACACACACAAATACATATATACAGTAGGGCCCCGCTTTTCGGCGTTTCGCCTTTTGGCATTCCGTTCATACGGCGAGTTTAAATTATGACCAAAACTTGTATATGGCGAGCAGTCTTTCAGATACGGCGTTCGCCACCCGGTTTGTTTACCTTTTCCTTGAGCACATCTCTCTATTATATAATAATCACTCTTGGGCACATTAAATGTCCAATTTTACGTCAATATAGACATTTTCATTAATCCATCTATGATATTTTCTTCAAAATTATATAAGAAACACGTTACAAAGCATATAAACATGCTGTTTATATGCTATGGTGTTGCCAGGCGGAGGGAAAACATTATGTAATACTAATAATAATCACTCTTGGGCACATTAAATGTCTTACTTTACATTAATATAGACATTTTCATTAATTCATTTATGATATTTTCTTCAAAATTATTTAAAAAACACGTTACATAGCATATAAACATGATACATACACCTACAGAATAAAAATTGACAAATGTGAGATTTGTTTACCAAGCGACTTTGTAGGAGTGTCGGAAGAATTACGTTTTCTCTAGTCAAACACTGAGGGATAACTGTAGAAAAATATTTCTTTCATATGCCTTCACTCTATATATAGCTATTCACGACCCTTGTGGGTTTAGCGCTTCTTTTTATTATGATAATAATAATAATTATTATCATAAAAATAGTGTGTTGCATGAGAATGGGAGTGTTGCTGTTTGTTTATTCTGTACTAACTTGTACAACTTTTACACAGTGTAAGAGTATTTGTATTGTGAGGTAATTATTATTATAATAAAAAAAATATTTTGAGGTAAAAGTTTCACAGACTCTTACAAATGTACGTATGTGAATGAACTAAAAGTGGACATGTATTAATCGCATTTATTTCGCCTGACCGAGTGATCGCCCACTCCCTGTTCAGTTTTTTTTTTTACCTTGTCTGAACTCCGTATCTCGTTCTCTCTCTCGTTTACTCTTTCGTTAACTAGTTGGCTCTCATTGACTATGGCATCTAAGCTTAGTTGTGATAAAAAGAGGAGTCGTAAGCCTCTTACTTTTAAGTGCCAAGTTAAAAATGATTAAACTCAGTGAACTGGCTTTTTTGGGTTATCCTAGGTTATCTAAGCATATTCTGCTATGTATGATAATCTATGTAACTGTATTTGTGTATACCTGAATAAACTTACTAACAAGGTATATGTTGATCGCTGAGATAGCCATCAAATACAGTTACATATAGCAGCATATGTGTAGAGAACCCAGGATAACCCAAGAGTGTCAGCTAACACTTGCTCTGACTTTTTTGGGTTATCCTAGGTTCTCTACACATATGCTGCTATGTATGATGATCTATGTAACTGTATTTGTGTATACCTGAATAAACTTACTTACTTGCTACTTGCTAGGAGCTAATGCTGCTGGGGATTGCAAGTTAAAACCTATGATAATTTATCACTCGGAGAATCCTAGGGCCCTAAAGAACTGTGCAAAAGGTAGCCTCCCTGTTTATTATAAATCCAATTCGAAAGCTTGGATGACTACTGATCTTTTCATAAATTGGTTCACAGACTATTTAAGCCTACAGTTGAGGCTTACTGCAAGGAAAAGAAAATTCCTTTTAATGTTTTACTTGTTTTAGATGATACCCTGCCACTCACCTCTCACACATCAATGTTAATACTTTAAGATAAGTAATAAGTGTACTCTGTGTGTATCTTACTTTTTGTTGTGTTTTTTAATGCCTAGTGCTATTGCTAACTTAATATAAGTTAGTGTAAGCTTGTTGTCTGGCATTTATATGCATTTAAAGTGGAAAAAAAATGGCGTTCTGCTTTTCAGCGATGTCTGCTTTAAGGCACTAGCCTGGAACCTAACCTGCCATATAAGTGGGGCCCTACTGTATGTGCATACATTCATATACTGTATATAGTATGAGGTCATCTAAATTAAACAAAACAGAAATTTGATTAAATCTTAGTGCCATCAGTTTTATGAAGTTGCATTTAGACGTTGTACCTGATGGTCATTAACATCATTCATCTGGAGAATTTACCTTTATGCTATATACAGCACCTTTATGGACTTTACTTTAGTAATATATTTTAGTATATGTATTCAGTAAAGCATCACTTTTCTAACAGATTATTACTGATGGTAATGATGCTTGTGGTATATAGAGATGAAATTTTTCTGCTGTGAGGTTAACACTAATAGACAGTTCTGTACCAACAAATTTTGTCCGTTGTTTCTGAATCGCCAAACATGGCCGACTCTGTCCTGTATTTATTAAGTCCGTTAACTCAAGGTCTTTTAAACCAAGAAGTTACTAGGTTTCTATCCATTTATGTTGATGCAGAGCTAAACATGCTTGTATTCTGTGTAAATATTGTAAACAACTATTGATTCATAATTCGTAGTACAGTACATAAATAAACCTGTTTTGTAAAAAGGACAAAATGGTAGAGATTAATTTTTAAATGTTACTGTTTTGTTTGTGTCCTTTGAAACATTCTTAACTAGTAAAGGAGGATTGGTTGTACACATTTCATTGAATAGTTGCAATTCATTGTCATCATGTCAATTCTTATTGGCTATTTTCAGCACCTTCATTGTCTTTGTGGTAGCTAGGAGTCAGTAGTGCAGATATATTTAGGTTGTGTTGTGTTCATCAGGATATCTTTCAGGATGCAGTTTAGGTTAACAATAAAAAACTATCAGTAGAACTTTACAATAGATTATGTACAAATAGTTTTAACTTGGACTCATATACAGTAAATACTTTGACCCTGATCTCTTGCTCTCAGGGTCGAAGAATTAAAAAAAAAAATTATTTTATCATATGAAATGATAAAAGTACGAAATTTGATGGAAAACTTAGGGAAATGCGCTCTCACAAAGTTAGCGGTCAGCGATATTTATGCATCGGCAATTTCACCCACTTTGCACCCTATTTTTGGTGAATTCCATTGTCCCAGTCGACCAAACTCATAGCTATTTCACTAGTATTCCTTTTATTCTATTGACTGAGTACAAGAAACTGCCCATTTACCTGTTTCAGCTACCCAATAAAATTATCAGAAATTGGTAATTTGGCCAATTTCACACAAAATTCAAAAGTTGCCAATTTAAAAATAGGGTCCAGAATAAACAGTGTAGACATTCTTGGCACTAAAAAAATATTTCCTTTGTTCCTTAGTCACATCTCCAGACCCCTCTTATATTATGCTTGCGTTTCATTTTGAATTTTTATTCACACACAAAAAATAGAAGATTTACTGGTATGCAGACTGCTGCATTATTGTAGTGATTGCATAAAAAATGTCTGTGCATTCCTAAATGCGTATTAGACTTGCCAGTTGGACGTGTATTGGACAAATGACATCATTTGTGTACTCTGTAATACTGGCAAAAATTGAACCTTTCTTCTACTTTGAGCTCAATTTCAAGCTACTTTGTCTGAAACTAATCAAAATCATCTCTTTTTCTGTAATATATCTTCCATTCTATCAAATAAGACCAAGAAACCGAGAATACAACCATAAAAACATCACACAAATACACTGCAAAGTCATTGTTTTAAACTAGAAACACGGTCACAGGATTATTTTTTATGTGGTGCGCACACTGCATACACCCATTCTCTCATATCTCGGCCCAGATTTACTGCTCACACCTTATCTAAGTGAGCTGAGCTCATGGCTAAGTATGTACTATGGGACCGACACTAGCTTCAAAGCTGTAGTACAACAGGACCGACCCCAAAAGTGTTAATGGCTAGTAGATAATAGTAGTGATCTCTTTTTCATGTTCAAAGTTAATCAATATCAGTTTTGTTTATCTGTTTAGAGAAAATTTATTATTATGGAAATGTATGGTATGTCTAAACACCATTTATTGTTTGGTCACAGCTCCATTTTACAGATTGGTTTAGCTTTTGTATTTTTTGCATCTATATTGGGATTTATCATGACTGGTGCTGGTGTTTGACTTTTCTTTTGTAGTTTTACCTGTGACTGGTATCTTAGTGTTGTTGCACCCTGTTGTTGTTTTCTAAATATTAACTTCCATTCATTGCTCAGCATAGACTAAGATTATTTCCTGGTTGCCATATAACATCACAAAAGAATTTTCTTTGATTTTGCCTACACTGTTGTGTAATACTACTCTATGCATCACCTAGGACCCATGAGGAAAATAACAGGCCCTGGTACTCTTGGTTCTGTGTCCCTTATGTATATACTTTTAACTAATTTTCAGTAATGCATGTTAGTTTTTCCTTTTCAAGACTTACTAACCAATTTTTTTTTTAAGGAAGCCATTCAATAAGAATTTAAAAAAAAAATTTAAACTGGAGCAAAAGATTGACAAAAGTGCTCCAACATATATTTTCTTCTGATATACAGTAAACCTTCTCATTACGCACAGGTTATGATTTTTAAAATCAGGGCCTTATGGTAAATTGTATTATGTGAGGTGAAGAACGTATGGAAAAAACAGGGTTGTTTCAGACACTTCATAATTTGCCAAATAACTTTTTAATATTGTTCTTAGGTAAAAATTACTACAGTTTATCTTTCCTTACACTCTAATTGTCATTACTTGTTGACATGGAAGTGTGTGGAGAGGGTTGATGTGGCCATACTGGGCTGTGAGGGGGATGCTTGCACTGCTTGTGTAGATGTGGGTGTAGCATTATCAATAGTAGATGGTTGTACTGGAGTGCCCAAGTGTACTGTAATGCATCTCTGTTCTGTTCTATCCTTCAGTACTTACAGAGCTGACAAAAAGGGCATCATAGGTGCTTCAGAGCAATGCTTCTAGACATGTCATGATTCTTTTCAGTGAAAAAAAAAGTCAGCAACTTTTATCAATAACATGGAATAGCTTATATAACTGTTGCAATGTTCTGTTTATCTCCATGTTCTTCTACCTCATTCTCTACTTTTATCTACCTCTCTCATTCCTGGGAATTGAGCTCCTCCAGCAATTCTTCTCCAGTTTTTTTTTTTTTTGTCATCTTCTAACAGTTCATTTATGTCTTCATGCATATCTTCAAAGCCCTCATGTTTCACAGTCCTTGCCAGAGTGACAAATTCCTGGACCTGACTCCTTACTGAGGGAAATCCAGAGAAATTATTCAATACAGAAGGCCATAATTGACTCCAGCCTACATTTTTGGTTGTCTGGGGCACTTCATCCCATGACACCTTTACATGCGTAAGTGCATCTGCGAATTCCACGGCGTGTAGTACCCAGATTTTGCGTGTAACTTGATACCATGCTGATTCTTTCACGCTTTATGGCACGTAATATCAAGATTTTTTAGCACGCTTTGAAATTTTGGTTGCACTTTTTTAATTGCATCACAATCAAATTGCACTATGTGATGTCGAGTTATAGGAGGGTTTACTGTATTCAGATTACAAGTTCATTTATAACAAAACAATACCCATGCCCAGTTTTCTACCACACACCATGGAGGTTAAACTAGGGCATTCATATTTTTTCAGATTGCTTTTCTCTCAAATTTCACTGATTTTTTTTTTTTTTTTTTGGTGCTGTAAATAAATTTCTTAGCTAAAGTTGGAAAGCCTCACCACCACCTCTCTTCTCTCTAATACATAACTCAGTCTGACTAGTAAGGAATTAATACAACCTTGGACCTGAGGGTTGATTGAGGTGTAGTAGGTGGCAGATGTGGGTATTGTGAAGCTCTTCTTATAGATTTCTTGGTAATTTATAATTATTAATATCTGCTCAAATAATCATATTAGTGATGATTATTTCAGCAACATTAATTATACCTGGTATCCTACAAATATACTTAGTCATATTTGCATACCTAAATCACAGCATGCAGCTTGGGTAATGCCAGCATTTGTGCTGCGTCAGATTTGCATGATTCGATTATCCAATTATTTTTTCATGGTGCCCATTTTATTTTGGCTTGGTGCATGACCCTTGAATTGAAAACCAAGCACATGGTGTTCTTTAAAATGAGCTTGCTGAAATTTTCCACCCAAATAGCTTTTATTTTCTTTGGATGTTATTATTGATAAGGTTAAAGTGATAAGGACTCTGAAACACAAAACTGAAGTGAAACTTATTATACAGACAGAATTTAGTGATACTTTGAAGATTTTTAATTCCTATAAGAATATATTTTACCAAATTTTTATTTTTTTTAATCGATACAATATAGTACTACTGAATTCAGTATACAGTGGACCCTCGGTTAACGAATACCCCGGAAATCGTGCAATTATGTAAGTATAATTTTGTAAGTTCTTGTGGAAGTGTATTTTTGGGGGTCTGAAATAGACTAACCTACGTGAAATTTTTCCTTAAGGGAGTAAATTCGTTCGGTAATGGCACTTGAGCAGACATCAGGAGTGAAGTTTTTACGAAACTCGGGGGTCCACTGTACTATATGATACTTTTATTATTGTATTGTAATAAAGCTAACTTAGGAAGCTAACCTAACCTTGCTAAAGTTAATGTACAGTACATAATATAATACACTGTACTTTACTCCAATCCTGCCTATTTAAGTTCAGTCTAAGGTTTTGTGAGTTTTTACAACATTGAATTTATGCTCATCTTGTTTGGCACAGTGAAGCTTGCTGAATTAGCCAAGTTGGTGGGTTTGGCTGTAAAGGCATAACATTATTTGGGTATAAACTGTGTTTCAGTTACAGCTTTTTGTTCCCTCCCTTTGCTCCCATATTAGTGCTGCTTTATCTATTCCTGATTCCTTTTTTTCTTCTTTCTGTTTTGTTGATGTTCAGTCCGTTACCATTCTTCGACTCTCCAATGCATTTTTTTTTTTTTTTTTTGTAAAACAGTCGACAGTTACTCTATTTGTGTTGGGTAAATCTCTCATCAATTTTTTTTAAAGGCTTAAATATATTTTGTAAGGGACTTATGATTGGCACTGCTAGGTGATATGTACGTATAAGAGTAGAAACAGTGTAATGATGGCAAAGAAATAATTTCTTATATTATTAAAGGATTATTTATGAGGCAAAAAATTATTTATTGGATACATAAATTCTAATGGAAATACTTTGTTTACAGGCTTTACATCAGATCAGAGCTTCTTTGCTGCCCTATGCTGCAGGCAGCATCCCTCGGGAGAGGCTTAGCCCCATCAGCCCGGGTGCTCAATGCCAGAGCTCTTTTAATCTTGGTCCCTCAGAGGAAGATATTCAGAAGGCATACAATGGATACCCTAAGCCTACTCATCAGGTTGAAGGCAGCAAGATTATACGCAAGTCCAGTTTTGACCGGGAGCTGAATTTACACAGAGGAAGCCCTGCACTGGAAAGTAGTAATGCAAGCACACGCTCAGACAGTCCAGGCATTGGGGGACAGATATATTATGCCAATAGTATGCCTGTCAGACAGTATGCAGAGTGTCCTCAACCTAGACTTGGGAGTGGAGAACCACTTGGAGATATAAACCATGCTGCTGTTTCCAGGCAGTACAGCAATTCATATCCAATAGCTCCAGAAGTACCCCCTCCACCCCCACCAAGAAGTCAGGGTGCAACTGCTCCCCCCCCAACACCGCCACGAGGCACAACACCACCACCACCACCATACCCCTGTGCCACAAGCTGTGCTCCAACCATAGTAACCACTATTGGACAGAGACCACTATTACTCTCAAGACTTTCTCCAGGTCCTAGCAAAAATAAATCTCAAGCAAATTATGTAAATATTAATAATGTGTCACAAAGCTCAACCCCTCAGAGGGGTACTAGTCCTGTTTCGTTTGGTGGTCGACAACCAGTAGTTGTGCAGAGTAGTGCTCAGGTTCAACAGCAGCTTACTCATCAGATGCAGGCCCTGTCTATAAATAATGGTAATAACTATGGGAACCAACTGGACAGACCACCTCCATACCCAGTAGGATCAGCTTTAAAGCATGGAGCTGTAAAGCTGGCTGCCCCTCCACCTTCATATAATGCAACTATGCAGAATAGACAAAGTCCTACACAAGACTGTAGAAAAAGCCCTCCACAGATAACTTTCCAGGGACAGAACCCCATTATGACCTCTCATCCTGTATCACCATCATCACTATCCCCTCCATCATCTATGTCTCCAGTATCGCTTCCACGTGGAGGTCAAACAGCTCGCCAAGCTAAAACTCCAACTCCTATCATAATGCAGAGTGTGAAGAGTACCCAGGTTCAAAAACCCATACTTCAGACAGCTGCAGCTCCAACATCTCCTCCAGTGTCAGCTCCACCTCCTTCTTATGCCACCTCAATCCAACAGAAACAGGCTCAGGCTGCTGCTGTTGCCCAGGATGTGCCTAGTATAGCTTTGGCACAAATGATTTCTCAGGATAGTGGGTCGTCCTCTCCTGGGCTTTCCTCTTGTAATTATCAGCTAGCAGTAACGTGCAATAGTGGAGTAGTACCCACTACTGATCCTCCAAGTTATCACTCAACGATACAAGCAATGGCAGCTGCAGCTCGTGGGTATAGTCCTGGCTATTTATCTCAACCTGTTGCTAGTATACCTGTTCAAGAAACTCCAGTGCAAGAACTGGATTTGTCTTCCACTCCTTTGGCTCACATACCAATCACCCAAGTCAGCACAGTCGATTCTATTATTACAACACATCCTGCAAGTGGAGTAGAGACAGTCAGTAGCTGTTACGACTCTCAGTTAACACACATTAGCCACCCTCCACTACAGCGAAAATTTTCTCCTGTAATGGGGGACACTGCCTCTATAGCATCTCGATCTGAAAGTCCTGTTTCTTCTGTCAATTCCCACGATACACATGCGCTTTCACAATCTCCTGTGTCGTGCCTTTCTACTGCAACATCGTCTCCATCTACACAGTCAGATTTAACTTTAGAGTCTGGTTATTCTTCTGGTCAGTCATGTCGAGGTATGCCTCCACCACCACCTCCAACAGTGCAGAAGACTACTCATCATTCGCCTATACCAGAGAGAAAGAAATTAAGCACAGAAATGGAACTCCAGAGGTGCGAATCCAAGGTTCGAAATTTATCTCCTCAGGCCTTTAAATTTTACATGGAACAGCATATTGAAAATGTTATCAAGTCACGGGAAGAAAGAGAAAACCGAAGAATGCAGCTAGAAAAAGAGATGAAGAAGATAGGTTTATCTGACAAGGATCAGTCACAAATGCGGAAAATGCTGTCACAGAAAGAATCTAACTTCATTAGATTAAAAAGAGCAAAAATGGATAAACAGCTTTTCCGCAAAGTAAAAACAATAGGTGAGTTGATATTTATTGGCAGTTTCAGACAGTCCTTGAAATTTTACAGTGCAGTCAACATTTTTTATAAATGGTCTCAGACAGGGAATGTGTGATGTTACATGGTTTAACACTATTTATAGATGGGGTCATAAAAGAAGTGAATACTAGGGTGTTAGTGGGAGGTGTGGGGTTGAAAGATAGCAAATCGGTATGGAGTGGGAGTTGTCACATTTGCTTTTTGCCAGTGACACAGATTTTTGAGAGAGTCAAGAAGTTGCTAAGGTTGGCAAATGAATTTGGGAGGGTTTATGAAAGAAGGAAATTAAAAGTAAGCATAAAAAAGAGCAAGGTGATGAAAGTATCAGAAAATATAGGTAATGAGAGATTGAATATTAGATTGAAGGGAGGGAGTATGGAGGAAGGTTAATGTGTTCAAACATTTGGGAGGAACTAGTCAGCAGATGATTCTGTGAGAGGTAAGGTGAACTGTAGAATTGATGAAGGGGAAAAAGGCGTGTTGTGCATTGAGGCATCTGTGGAGACAGAACTTTATCCATGGAAGCAGAATAGGGAATGTATCACGAGTATAGTGATACAACACTGTTGAATGGGTGTGAAGCATGTGTTATGAATGTTGCAGAAAGGTTTAGGCTGGAGGCAGTGCAGCTGTCATGTTTGAGGGCAATGTGAGGTGAATATTATGCAGAGAATTTGGAGTTTGGAGATTAGGAGGAGGTGTGTGGAGTTTCCAAAAGTATTATTCAAATGGCTGAGGAGGGGTTGCTGAACTGGTTTTGACATTTATAGAGGATGGAGAAAAATTAGGATGAATATGAGGGCACATAAATCTAGGGTGGAGGGAAGGAGGGGTAGGGGTCATCCTAGGAAAGGGTGGAGGGAGGGAATAAGGGAGGTTTTAAGTGCTGGAGGCTCTAATATCCAATAGGCTTGTGTGAGTGTGTTAGATAGTGGAGGCAAGTGGTTTTTTATGATTTGATGTGCTGTTGGAATGTGAGCAAGATAACATTTATGAAAAGATTCAGGAAAACTAGTTGGCAAGACTTAGAGTCCTGGAGGTGGAAAATTCAGTGCCTGCACTCTGAAGAAAGGATGGAGATGTCGCAGTTTGGAGGTATCTGAACTGTGATGTCAGCACCCTTCTAGCAAGATTGATTGAACGAGTGACAGTAAAGTGTTTTCTTTTTGTTGGGTCACCTTACCTCCATGGGAGACAGTCAGTGTTAAAAAAAGAATATTAATTGCTATGTTGATTTTATACTCTCATCGTCACTTCTTAACTTCTCCATTAACAGGTGTGGGAGCATTTGGTGAAGTTGCCTTGGTCTGTAAAATTGATACCCACCGATTATATGCTATGAAGACCTTGCGTAAAGCTGATGTCCTTAAGCGTAACCAGGTTGCTCATGTAAAGGCAGAGAGAGATATTTTAGCAGAAGCTGATAATGAATGGGTTGTTAAACTATATTATTCATTTCAGGTTGGTAATTTTTTCTTGTATTTTAATGTAGTTACCGATTACATGCAATTTCATGCAGTATATCTTTCAAAATATTTCGTCTTGCTAAATCTAATTGAAAAATCAAGAGTATAGTGGTACCAACACTGTTTTTTGAATGTGAAGCATGAATTTTAAACATTGCAGTGAGGAGGAGGCTGGATGCAGTGAAGATGTGTTTGAGGGGAATGTGTGGTGTGAATATTAAGCAAAGAATTCAGTATTTTGAGATTTAAGAGGTGTGGGAGTTTACCAAAAGTATTATTCAGATGGCTGATGAAGAGTTGTTGAGGTTGTTTGGACATTTAGAGAGGGTGGAGAAAAATAGAATGACTAGAAGGGCCTGTAAGTCTGGGGTGGAGGGATGAAGGGGTAGGGGTCATCCTAGGAAAGCTTGGAGGGAGGGGGGCTTGGGGCTTGGACATCCAACAGGCTTGTGTTAGTTTGTTAGGAGTGAGTGGAGGTAAGCTTTTTTTCTTTATTTGACTTGCTGCCGTAGTGTGAGCAAGGTAATCTTTGAATAAGGGATTCAGGGAAGCTGGTTAGCTGGACTTGAGTCCTGAAGGTAGGAGGTACTGTGCTTGCACTCTGAAGGAGGGCAGGGATGTTGCAGTTTGGAGAGCCATCTGAACTGTGATGTCAATATGCTTGTGGCAAGACAGTGATTGAATGAATGACAGTGAGTGTATTTTCCTCTTTCTGTCTGAGTAACATTATTATCATCATTGTTTTCTCTTCTTACAGGATAAAGACAATCTTTACTTTGTTATGGACTACATACCAGGTGGTGATCTCATGTCTCTTCTAATAAAATTTGGTATATTTGAAGAAGAATTAGCAAGGTAAGTTTCACACAATAGTATGTTAGGTATGCAAATTTGAGCAAAGTAATGAAGGTGGGACTTTAACCCATTAACTGTCCAAATGTATACACATATACGTTTTTACCGCTAGCACTCCAAACGTATACAGTGGTCCCTCGGTTTTCGTGCATCTCCAAACTCGAACATCTATGTAAGTGTATTTTCGTAAGTGCTGTTGCAAGTGTATTTTTGGGGGTCTGAAATAGACTAACCTACGTGACATTATTTCTTAAGGAAGTAAATTCGTTCGGTAATGGCACTTGAGCAGCATTCTGGAACGAATTTTCGGCGAAAACCGAGGGATCACTGTACAGTGGTCCCTCGAGTTAAGATCACCTCGGAAATCGTACAATTATGTAAGTGTATTTTTGTAAGTGCTTTTGTAAGTGTATTTTTGGGGGTCTGAAATGGACTAACCTACTTGCCATTATTCCTTAAGGGAGAAAATTCGTTCGGTAATGGCACTTGAGCAGCCTTCTGGAATGAATTATGCTCTTAACTCAAGGGTCCACTGGATATACGTTTTTACCGCTAGCGCTCCAAACGTATACAGTGGACCCCCGCCTAAAGAGCAAAATTCATTCCAGAAGCCTGCTCAAGTGCCATTACCGAACAATTTACTCCTAAGAAATAATGTCACGTAGGCTAGTCTATTTCAGACCCCAAAATACACTTCTACAAGCACTACAATATTATACTTAAATAATTGTACGATTTCGGGTGCTCTAAGCGGGTCCACTGTATATATGTATTTTTTTATATGCTTTCAAATGGGGAAAATCAAGGTCGGAGCGCTACGTGTGTAAACGTATACTATATACGTTTGGACGGTTAATGGGTTAAACATGAAGCAAAGAATAGCTTAAATTACAGAAAATGGATTCAAGGCTTAGGCAGTTGATTTATTCACTGCAAAAATACTTCAGTAGAAAGATTATATAGAACAAATTTACTTTTAATATTTACAAACATTATTGATACAGCTTAGGGTAATGGAAGTGAAATGTTCCATTAATCCTTTTGGTAGAATTTTCAAATGATATGTAAGTTTTTTCGTTATTATAATTGTAATTATCTTATTATAGGTCTTGAGAGAGATATATAGGAGGTCAAGATGCTCATATTTGGATGGTTACAGTGTATTTACAGTAAGTGTAGAAGTCAGCCACACAGTCTGTCTCGCTCGTAGGTCTAACGCTAGTGAGGGTACGCCTATGTCAGCCTATGCACATGCGCAGGCCTCCCCGGCGTCAGCGGGCCTTCCGTGACGTCACACAGAAAAGGGACCAGCTGTATAAGTGGGATGAATGCTGGATGCTGGTACACTACAAGTGTACCTATGATACTGTCTGGTAGCTCGGCCATGTTATCGTATGGCGTCTCGGCATACTATACGACTCTATAGGCTGAAGAG
>WNWK01014728.1:25863-50299 GCA_009830355.1 Cherax destructor
AGCGTGGTGGTGGAGGGTGGTGGTGGAGGCTGGTGGTCTGGTCCACTCGTTGATAACTTGAAGTAATGTGCATAAACCGGTGGACTACGAACTGAGGCTTTATACAGTTGGCACAACAGTTCAGAAGAAACACACTCAGGACGCTCGACCTGGTTCGTAGCCAATAACTGCTTGCAGGACCCAGTTAAGGGTGAAATAATCCACACTTAATGCTTTGTGTGGGTGGAGTGCACGTGGTAAAGGCGTCTGCCTTAGCGTGGGTGGTATGGGGTGGGGGGTTGGGGTAGCCCACACCGCTTCCCGCGTGCGCCTGTGGCTTACGCCGTTTATATGAACTTAACCCAGGGTGGCTTGAATAACCCAGGATACCATGGGGATGGTATTGTACTCAGAACAGCAATACACTGGAGTACAAGGGTGGTATAAATGCGTGAACTCACGTGGCTTACTTCTCAGACAGCAGAGTGGCTTGCTGGCTTAGTAGAATATTTTCACACAGATTGACTGGCTTGGAATCTTGTAACAAATTAGCACAGCAAGGTAGAAGCTGGCTTAAGCCTAGGCTGACGTAACTGGTGGTGGCTTAATGGCTAGAATGGAACTCTCCCCTCACTGGCTTACTCGTACAGAATTTGCAAAACCCGGGTCAACCCCTCGTAGGTTTTAACAAATCAACAAATGAGGCACTTAACTGACCAGGAGATACTGTAGATATGTAGACTTCTTGGATGTAGTAGCTGGTAACGTGGTCGGTCTGGAGGCTGTTTGCTTGCTTGTCGTAGTCTATCTCTCTATAACATCGTAATCGATAAAAATTACGGCACACCGCTGCCACCACTTGTTGTGTGGGTCTTGAGAGAGATATATAGGAGGTCAAAGATACTCCTTGTTGGATGGTTACGGTATATTTACAGTAAGTGTAGGAGAGTCCAGCCACACCGTCTGTCTCGCTCGTAGGTCTAACGCTAGTGAGGGGGTACGCCTATGTCAGCCTATGCACATGCGCAGAGCCTCTGACGTCAGCGGGTATCGTGACGTCACACGAAAAGGGACCAGCTGTATAAGTGGGATGAATGCTGGATGCTGGTACACTACACAAGTGTACATATGATACTGATACGACAGGTAGTACTATACTGGGATAGCCAGTAGCCGAAGTACTTGGGATTTTACAAATAAATCTGGCTTAAGAGGAATTTTTGAGGGAAGTAATGGAAAACTATCCCATCAAAGGTGGTTCCTTGATAATAAGGGACTCTTGATCCAAGGAATTGGACTTGTACTCCCCTTCCTTGGATTGAACCTAATTCCTTCCCATTCTTGAAGTGTTGCATGACCCCTGCAGCATGAAGGTATTTTCAAGTATGTATTAATAACAACAGTGTGCAAAAGGTAATTAATTACAAGTACAGTGGAACTCCGGATTTCATACGCACCGAATATCGTACATTTCGGATTTAGACCACTTTTTTGGGCGAAATTATGGTCCGGATTTCTTACCTCCACCCGGAAATCATACGTATGAGACATGTCCGCCCCGCCCGGGACGCCGCCACTCCGTGTCTCAGTCTGGCTCTGTCACTGGTCAAGTGAGCATTACTTCACGCGTTCATCCAAAACATTTCGTAATAATTCATTGTTTTTTGTGCTTGACTATTGAGTGTGACTGTGAAATAAGCCTCCATGGGCCCAAAGAAAGTTCCTAGTGCCAGCCCTTTGGTAAAGAAGGTGAGAAACACGATAGAATTCAAGAAAGAGATTGTTGAAAATTGCAAAAGTGGCGTATGTTTAGCCGAGCTTGCCAGGATGTATGGGAAGTCAAAATCAACAATTTGTTCCATCCTGGCAAAGAAAGTAGAAATCAAGGAAGCTAAAGTTGCGAAAGGGGTAAATATGCTAACGAAACAGAGATCACAAACAATCGAAGATGCGAAGTTGTTGTTGGTGTGGATCAACGAAAAACAGTTAGCGGGAGATAGTGATTAAGGACATTTGTGCAAAGTGGAATGAGGTGCAAACTTTTGTAGAAAAATATCACCCTGACCAAGCTGATACAAGTTGTATCTGCAACATGTTCAGTGACAATACCTTGTCCCATTTTAGGCAAATCTTAAAGAGACGCCAGAAACAGAGCTCTCTGGACAGATTTTTAGTGCGACAGGGGTCCAGTGCCAGTAAAAGACAAAGAAGGAAAGTAACCCCAGAGAGGGCTTTGATACCTGAAGTCCTTATGGAAGGGGATTCCCCTTCCAAACAATAACCTCAACTCCCTCTCCCCTCCTCGCCTTCTTCAATACGCCAACAAGAGTCTTCAATAAAGGTATGTAATGTTCATTTATCATTAAAATTAGTCTTTCTTCTTTCAACGCGTTGGACGTTTCCCACTGAGGCAGGGTGGCCCAAAAGTAAAAACGAAAGTTTCTCCTTTTACATTTAGTAATATATACAGGAGAAGAGGTTACTAGCCCCTTGCTCCCGGCATTTTAGTCGCCTCTTACGACACGCATGGCTTACGGAGGAAGAATTCTGTTCCACTTCCCCATGGAGATAAGAGGAAATAAGAACAAGAACTAGTAAGAAAATAGAAGAAAACCCAGAGGGGTGTGTTTATATATGCTTGTACATGAATGTGTAGTGTGACCTAAGTGTAAGTAGAAGTAGCAAGACATACCTGAAATCTTGCATGTTTATGAGACAGAAAAAAAGACACCAGCAA
This sequence comes from Cherax destructor, assembly GCA_009830355.1. Taxonomy (NCBI): domain Eukaryota; kingdom Metazoa; phylum Arthropoda; class Malacostraca; order Decapoda; family Parastacidae; genus Cherax; species Cherax destructor. The sequence goes on from WNWK01014728.1 coordinate 28,580, forward strand.
TCCTACCATTATGTAAAACAATTACAGGCTTTCATTTTACACTCACTTGGCAGGACGGTAGTACCTCCCTGGGCGGTTGCTGTCTACCAACCTACTTCTTAAAATTAGTCATTTATATTTATTTCTCATTGTTTTCTGTATGTAAAACTATAGTTATTCTTTAAAAAATGTATTTTTTAATATTTTTGGGTGTCTGGAACGGATTAATTGTATTTACATTATTTCTTATGGGAAATATTACTTCGGTTTTCATACGTTTCAGATTTAGACCGACCTTCTGGAACGGATTAAGTACGAAATCCGGGGTTCCACTGTATACGTAATCCTTTGTTTTCTTTGTTGTTGTAATTAAACCAGCAAAGCAACAATACACATGTAATGAATATAGTAATGTGTAAGTGAGCCTGATATACAGCAGTAAAGCAGATGGTAATGTAGAGCATATGGGCTCAATTCTAAGTTAGCAGTAACTAATCTGAACAACACATGGGAATAATTGAGTTATGTTATACACATCTCAAAGGAACTGAACAGATTTTTTTTAAAACGAGCATAAAACTAGGACTCTCATAGGTGATGATTCTTGTTGACTTGGAAGTGTGTGGAGAGGGTTTATATGGCCCTACTGGACTGAGATGGAAGGCTTAGATTCTTGTGTTGATGTGGATGGCTGTGATTCTTGAATGATTTGGATGCAGAGTTGTTGGCAGTTTATAGTTGTACTGGAGTCCTCAAATTCTGTAATGTGGATTTGCAGTACTATATACAGGCAGTGATAAGGAGTCATCATCTGCTTCAGATCCTGTTCCACAGGAATGCTTGCAGATGTGTCAGGGACCTTTTCATTGAAAAAGTCTTGTTAGGTTAGCAATAACAATTTCTCGCATAATGCCTATAATGTTATCTGTTTATCTTCAAGCTGTTCTTCATCATCCTGTTATTTTATCTGCCTCTCTCTCCTAACTGAGATTTGGTCCTCCAGCATTTCTTCTGCAGATGCTTCATTGTCTTCATTTACATCTTCATACATATCTTAAAAGCCCTTACGTGTCTCAGTCTTTGTGAGAGTTACAATTCCCTTGACATAACTACTTACTGAGGGTAAAATCATAGAAATTACTCATTACAGAGTGACATAATTTACCCCAGCCTACTTTTAGGGTTGACTGGGACACTTCCATGTCATTTTTATGTAGATGAATGCATCTTCAGTGTTAAAAGTGAAGTCCAAACTCTGGCTTAAATTATACTTAAATGTCTTAATAACTCCTCAATCCAATGTTTGTATCAAAGATATTATATTAGGTAGTCAAAACAACTTTGACACTTGGGTTGGCAGACTACAACATTTGAGGATGACTATAGGAATTGGCAAAAGTGAGAACCTTAACCCTTTGACTGTTTCGGTCGTATATATATACGTCTTACGAGCCACTGTTTCGTACGTATATATACTCACAAATTCTAGCGGCTTCAAATCAAGCGGGAGAAAGCTGGTAGGCCCACATATAAGAGAATGGGTTTGTGTGGTCAGTGTGCGCTGTATAAAAAAATCCTGCAGCACGCAGTGCATAATGAGATAAAAAAACATTGACCATTTTTTTGGATTAAAATGCCGCCTTTGAGGTGTATTTTCGTATAGTATTTATGGTTGTATTCTCTTTTTTATGGTCTCATTTGATAGAATGGAAAACATACTACAGAAATATAAGTGATTTTGATTAGTTTCATGATGAAAACGACCTTGAAATTGAGCTCTAAAGTAGGGGAAATGTTCAATTTTTGCAAATGTTCAAGAGTAAACAAATCACGCCACGCGTCCAATACACATCAATTGGTGAGTCTAATATTCTTTCACAAGTGCACTGATATTATTTATACCATTTTTACAATAATGCAATAGTCTGCATAACTGTAAATCTTCTATTTTTTGTGAATAAAAAATCAAAATAGTAGAAAGCAAGAGTAATATACGAGGGGCCTAAAGACGTGACTAATGAACAGATAACATCTTGTTTTAGTGCCAGGAATGTCTGCATTGTTTATTCTGGGCCCTATTTTGAAATTGACAACTTTTTTATTTTGCATGAAATTGGCCAAATTGCTAATTTCTGACCACTTTATTGGGTAGTTGAAATCGGTAAATTGGTGGTTTCTTGTACTCAATCGATAGAACAAATGGAGTTCTAAAGAAATAGCTATGAGTTTGGTCGACTGGAACAATGGAATTGGCCGAAAATAGGGCTCAAAATCGGCGAAATTGCCGATGCGTATATATCGCCGAGATCACTAACTTCGCGAGAGCGTAATTCCGTAAGTTTTCAATCAAATTTCATACTTTTGGTGTCATTACCATCGGGAAAAGATTCTCTATCATTTCATAAGAATTTTTTTTTTTTTTTTTAAATTTTGCGACAACAGGAGAGCACTCAGGATTAGGGGGTCAAAGGGTTAAACACAAGGTTCCTTATGATCAGATACATCTTGACTGCAGATACAGAATAATGCTTGAACCACTTAATAGAGAGAACCTGTCATTCATACAGGCAGACAGAACTTTTAACCACTTCAGAGTCTCTGCCATTGTTCTACGGGTTTTAAAGTCAGGGTCCGTGCCGTAGTTCTACACCATGAGCTCAGCTCTCTCGGATAAGCTGTGAGTGGTAAATTTGGGCCTAGATATGAGAGAATGAGTCTGTGTGGTAAGTGTGCACCATATTAAAAAAATTCTGCAGCATGCAGTGAACAATGAGAAAAAGAACTGCAACTGTGTTTTTGGTTGAAAACAGCGACTTTGCAGTGTATTTTCATATGGTTTTTATGGTTGTATTCACGATTTCTCATTTGATAGAATGGAAGATATATTACAGTAATAGAGATTATTTTTATTGGTTTTAGGACTGAAAATAGCTTGAAATTGAGTAGTGGAAATTTTCGATTTTTGCCGATATTCAAGAGTAAACAAATCACATCACTTTTCCAATACACGTCAACTGGTGGGTCTAATATACGTTCACAAATGCGCTGATTTTATTTATACAATTATTACAATATTGCATAATAGTAAATCTTTTATTTTTTGGTGTGAATAAATATTCTTTGTGTGAATAAAAAATAAAAATGGAATTCATGTGTAAAGCCTGGAAATATAACTAATAAACAGGGGAAGTGTTATTTTAATGCCAGGAATGCCTGCATTGTTTATTCTGGACCCTATTTTGAAATTGGAATATTTTTAAATTTGTGTGAAATTGGCCAAATTACCAATTTCTGATCACTTTTGGATAGTTAAAATAGTTGATTGAGCGGTTTCTTGTTCTCAGTCGATAAAATAGAAGGTATACTAGCGAAATAGCTAATAATTTGTTCAACTGGAACAATGTAATTGGCCTAATAGGACTTGAAGTGGGCAAAATCGCTGATGCGTAAATATTCCTGATAGAGCAAAATTCACGATAGCGTAATTTTGTCAATTTTCCATCATATTTCATATTTTTTGTTTTATTACCTTCAGAAAAAGATTCCCTACCATTTCATAAGAAAAAATATCTTTTTTTTTTAATTCTTGGACCCTGTGGACAAGATTCAGATTGAGGGTCTGAACCCTGAAAGGGTTAAAAGCCCAGGATCTTCTTCTTTTTTTTTTTTTAATACTGGCCATCTCCCACTAAAGAAGGGTGGCCAAAAAAGAGAAAACACATTCACCATCATTTATCCAATTGCCATTTTGTTAGAAGTGAGTTGACATCACAGTTTAGATGACCCTCCAAGTGGCAACATTTTTGTCCCTCCTTCAGAGTACAGGCACTGTACTTCTCACCTCCAGGACTAGGGTCCTGTAATTCATAAAGATCTCTTGCCTCCATTCATTTCAATTTAACATGCTCACACAAGCCTGTTGGATGTTCAAGCCCTTAGCACTCAAAACAACCTTTACACACTCCATCCAACCCTTTCTTGGATGACCCTACTTTTTCCTCCCTCCACTCCAGATTTATATACACTCCTAGTCATCCTATTTTTCTCCATCTTCATTAAATACCCAAATCACCTCAAGAATCCCTCCTCAGCCCCAGGGATTCTCCGAGCAATAAATTACTAAAAGATTGCATTTGAACTCACCTCTTGCATTGTTATAGAGAAGGAAGCTGAATCTATTTATCCTTAGCTGCTTTAAAGCCATGTGCATAGTTTTCTTGTTATCAGTGTAAGTTCTTGGCAGCATATGCTTCCAAAACACCTACCTTGTCAGCACTAAACCCTTAGTGAGGAACATACCCGTTATCAAAAATTATTTACACAAAGTCAGCAGGAAAATTTCCTGCCACCATCTGACCAGCTGAGATGCTCTCACCACTAAAATTTGAAGCTCATTGCAACTTTTAAAGCTTTTAAACTATTCACTAGTAAACATTCATACACTTGTGTAGACCCCTTTTTTTCTCACACACAGTTTTATAGAACTAAACATGGCCCCTTCTGTTTTCTTCTCAATTCACACACATTCAGCAACTTTTCTATCTTATCCAGCTGTATTGTTTTCTTTGTCATACTTTTCAGCATGCCACTGTCTGCACTAGTCATTGCTGAAGCTTTTATTTTTTTCTCATTGTTTCTCATGGTGCGAATGAATGTCTCCCTGAGACGAAACATGCGGACACTTTCTGTCACACATTCACCAGCTGCAAGCACATCAGAAACCTTTTATTTTCTTAAATACCATAGGAACTTCATGCTTAGTTAACATCTTGGCACCTCCAGCATGACTACTGCTGTATTCTTCTAGGATGCCTTGGTTAATGTCCAGAGATGAGATGGGGTAATGAAAAGATCTGAAATCAATTGATAAATACATGATTCACGTCCATGAATGACTCTTCCACAAGGCAACTGGTGGTGTGGGTGACATTGTGAGGGAAAGGAGTGTGGTGGTGGGTGACAGTGTGGGAGGAGGAGGAGGGAGGTGGTGCTATGCCTCCTCTCAAAATAAAACAATTATTCTATTTGCCAATAAATCTAGCTGGGCAGAGGGGGGCAAAAATTCACGGTGTACACAAATTTGTGCCTTGACTAATTCTTTCGCACACTGCACCATTCTCAGTATTAACATGGTATATTAGACTACTGTATACTATATATAAATAATCTACCCTGTGAATTGTCATGAACAATATGTCAAATTTTTCATTCCTTCATAACAAAAGGAATAATCATTTGTATATCACGTTTTCTCATACACTTTATGTATGTGCCTGTCTTGGAAGTCCTTTTGGTACCCACAGATTTACTCAGAAATAATTTCTTTACCATTACCATCACATACAGTATCATATTTGTTCACCATATCATCACAGAGATATTGGCCATCTGAAAGATTATGTAGGAGTATTTTGGGGAAGAAAATGGTAATTTTTTTATAAGCATAATATTATTGCAAAAGGTTCTGAAAGAAAGCTTATATTTATTATAAATTAACGACAGTATAATTGTACACATGTGTAAAAGTAGAAAGTTGAAGTGAACATAGATAAGAGTAAGGTGATGAGGGTATCAAACGATTTAAATAAAGAACAATTGGATATCACATTGGAGAGAGGGATTATGGAAGAAGTAAATGTTTTCAGATATTTGGGAGTTGACGTGTCAGCGGATGGGTTTATGAAGGATGAGGTTAACCATAGAATTGATGAAGGAAAAAAGGTGAGTGGTGCATTGAGGTATCTGTGGAGACAAAAAACGTTGTCCATGGAGGCAAAGAAGGGAATGTGCGAGAGTATAGTGGTACCAACACTCTTATATGGGTGTGAAGCATGGGTTGCGAATGCTGCAGCGAGGAGGCGGCTGGAGGCAGTGGAGATGTCCTGTCTAAGGGCAATGTGTGGTGTAAATATTATGCAGAAAATTCGGAGTGTGGAAATTAGAAGGTGTGGAGTTACTAAAAGTATTTGTCAGAGGGCTGAAGAGGGGTTGTTGAGGTGGTTTTGTCATTTAGAGAGAATGGATCAAAGTAGAATGACTTGGAGAGCGTATAAATCTGTAGGGGAAGGAAGGCGTGGTAGGGGTCGTCCTCGAAAAGGTAGGAGGGAGGGGGTAGAGGAGGTTTTGTGGGCAAGGGGCTTGGACTTCCAGCAAGCATGTGTGAGCATGTTAGATAGGAGTGAATGGAGACAAATGGTTTTTGGGACCTGACGAGCTGTTGGAGTGTGAGCAGGGTAATATTTTGTGAAGGGATTCGGGGAAACCAGTTAATTGATTTAGTTGGACTTGAGTCCTGGAAATGGGAAGTACAATGCCTGCACTTTAAAGGAGGGGTCTGGGATAGTGACAGTTGGGAGGGACTTATTCTCAGCTGTCGTATCTGAGCACCTCTGCAAAGACAGTGATTATGTATGAGTGAGGTGAAAGTGTTGAATGATGAAAGTTTTTTCTTTTTGGGGATTTTCTTTCTTTTTGGGTCACCCTGCCTCGGTGGGAGACGGCCGACTTGTTGAAAAAAAAAAATATTAATTTTTAATATTGTGTAATATATTCTTATCCACTTTTCAGATTCTATATTGGGGAACTAGTGTGTGCAATAGAAAGTGTTCACAAAATGGGTTTTATTCACCGTGATATAAAGCCAGACAACATCCTTATAGATAGAGATGGACACATTAAACTCACTGACTTTGGCCTCTGCACTGGTTTCAGATGGACTCATAATTCAAAATATTATCAAAGAGTTGGTGAGTATTAAACCTAACCTAACATTTTTCCAGCTGTATGGTATAATTATTGATTTTATTTTTACATTTCATTTGAGTCTGATTATCCCTACCTAATGATGAATGCAATGGATTTAAAGCCAACACATCAGAATTACTTATTATATCCTGTTTTTTTCCCTCAGGTGACCATAATAGGCAAGATTCCATAGATCCTTGTGGAGATAATGACATTGTCTGTCACTGCAACGACCTTAAGCCACTAGAGAGAAGACGTAGACGACAACATTTACGCTGTCTGGCACACTCTCTGGTCGGTACTCCAAATTATATAGCACCTGAGGTGTTATCACGTACAGGTTACACACAACTCTGTGACTGGTGGAGTGTGGGAGTGATCCTGTATGAAATGCTGGTAGGCCAGCCACCATTCCTTGCCAATACACCACCAGAAACCCAATATAAGGTGAGTACAGTACTACTATTATTATTAGTAGTAGTAGTATGTATGTAAGCATGTGTTTTTTTTACCTCAACCAAGGCAGAGTAACCTTAAAAAAGGAAACATGTTCCCTGTCATTCCTTTAATGCCTTACCAAAAGTGTGCTGACAGCACAATTTAGATTACACTCCAGTTACATCCCCACCCGTCATTCAAAATGCAAGCACTGCTTTTCACACCTCCAAGACTCAAGTCCAGCTAACCTGTTCCCCTGAATCCTTCATAAATGTTACCTTACACTCTAACAGCACATCCATTAAAAATCACTTGTGATTTTTTTTATTTTTAATGGATGCTCAAGCCCCTCACACTCAAAGCCTCCTAAGTATACCTCCTTCCCTCAACCATTCCTGGGACAACCTCTGCCCTTCTACTTTATATACAGTGGACCCTTGGTTTTCGTTGAAAATTCTTTCCAGAATGCTGTTTGAGTGCCGTTACCAAACGAATTTGTTCCCATAAGGACAAATGTAAATTAGATTAGTCATTTCAGACCCCCCAAAAATACACTTACAAAAGCACTTACGAAAATACACTTACATAATTGTTCGAGTTTGGAGGTGAACGAAAACCGAGGGTCCACTGTACTTGGATGGGTAACTCCAGTAATGTACAAGAACGGATATTCAGCAAGTTTAACTTCAACAGTCATAGAATTGACTGGGACAGAATTAACAAAGAACTCTCAGACATACCCTGGGAAACGTTCATGAGCACCCTAAATCCTCAAGAGTGCCTGGAAAAGCTGAACACAGAAGCATGCAAAGTTTGCATTAAGTATGTACCATTGAGAAAACATAGAAGATGAAATATAGAATTAAAACATATTAATATGAGCAGCCTAGGTAGTAGGCTGGTAGACAGCATCCGCCCAGGGAGGTACTACCGTCCTGCCAATTGAGTGTAAAACGGAAAGCCTGTAATTGTTTTACGTGATGGTTGGATTGTCTAGGTTGTAGGTTGGTAGAAAGCAACTGCCCTGGGAAGTACTACCGTCCTTCCAAGTGAGTGTAAAACGGAAGCCTGTACATACTTGTTTTACTTGATGGTAGGATTGCTGGTGTCTTTTCTCTCTCATAAACATGCAAGATTTCAGGTACGTCTTGCTACTTCTGCTTAGGTCACAGTACACATAAGTTTTTCCTTTATAGAAGACTCTCGTTGGCGTATGAGAGAATTTGTTTGGAGGCAGGACAAAATAGTCCTTCAATATGACAATAATATCAACTCTACAGCTTATGTATCTAGCACAATTCATCTAATATGACATAAACAATATTAATGCCATAGAAACATGATATAAACTCTAGAATGAATAAAACATGTCATTACGAATCTAAGGACTGGTGGTAGTGTGTTTGTTGTTGTTGGGTATAAAGGCCACTGACCATAAGCCGTGGTGGATGGCAGCAGAAAGCCACCAACACTATTCACACAAACAATGTGCATAATTTATAAATAAGAAACATTTACACTTATATAAATAAGAAATACAGTGGACCCCCGAGTAACGTAAAAACTTCATTTCAGAAGCCTGCTTAAGTGCCATTACAGAACGAATTTACTCCCTTAAGGAATAATGTCACGTAGGTTAGTCTATTTCAGACCCCCCAAAAATACACTTCCACAAGCACTTACAATATTATACTTACATAATTGTACGATTTCCGGGGTGTTCGTTACTCGGGGGTCCACTGTACTTACACTTACCTTGGAGGAGATGGTGGCAGAGGGCAGCGCTCTTGTCAGTGTCCCTATACTATTCCTCAAACATGGTAGAAGTTAAGTTTCTTGTCGTCATTTTCTATCGATTAATCGCTTAACTTACTTAAGTAAGTTTATTCAGGTATACACAAATCCAGTTATACATAGATTATCATACATAGCAGCATATGTGTAGAAAACCTAGGATAACCCAAAAAAGTCAGAGTGACCTATTTCCATTGCTACACTGTTAATGCTACACTTTATCACTGGCTGGTGCTATAGCCTTTATCGACTTGTGAAGCTTCTTTGGACCCATGGTGACTTATTTCACAGTGACAATCACTAAACCAGCAATAAACACAATAAATTTATTGTGAAATGTTTGAAAGAGCGCGCTGGGTATTGTTCACTCAAGTGTAAACAACGCTAGACTGGACAAGTCTGGTACGTATCACTACACGAGAAAAATATTGACCGTAAAAAGCAATCGTTACACGAAAAAATCGTTATTCGGACAGATCGTTACTCGGGGTTCCACTGTATATATTACTAAATTTAAAAGGAGAAACTTTCGTTTTTTCCTTTTGGGCCACCCTGCCTCGGTGGGATATGGCCGGTTTGTTGAAAGAAGAAATATGAGCAAGTTAGATAGGAGTGAATGGAGATGAATGGTTTCTGGGACCTGAAGAGCTGTTGGAGTGTGAGCAGGGTAATATTTTGTGAAGGGATTCAGGGAAACCGGTTAGCCGGACTTGAATCCTGGAAGTGGGATGTACAATGCCTGCACTTTAAAGGAGGGGTTTGGGATATTGGCCGTTTATAGTGACATCTAAACTGTCGTATCTGGGTGCCTCTGCAAAGACGGTGATTATGTGTGAATGATGGTGAAAGTGTTTCTTTGTTTTTTAGGGTCATCCTGCATCAATGGGAGATGGCTGACATTTAAAAAAAAAATGTATGTAAGATGAAAAAGGGTAACCAAATACTTTAAAAGCATGAATATGTCAAAACAAAGGAAAAAATCTTAGCTGAGAACAAAAATTTAGCTTTCATACTACACAAAAGAAACAGAGAGAAAAAAATCCATTCAAGGTATTGCAAGAAGCCCCAAATATATCTGTACAAATGCAAAATCTAAGTTAAGAACTACTAGTAGAATTGCACTGTTAACCCTTTGAGGGCTGGTGCCGTACTAGTACAGCTTGAGAGCCAGGGTTGGTTCCGTACTTGTATGCGTAAATTCTAGCGCCATCAAATTGAGCAGGAGGAAGCTGGTAGGCCTACATGTGAAAGAATAGGTCTGCGTTGTCAGTGTGCGCAGTATAAAAAAAATCCTGAAGCACACAGTGCATGAGAAAAAAAAACTGACCGTGTTGGTTTAAAACAGCGACTTTGCAGTGTATTTTCGTATGGTATTTATGGTTGTATTCTCGTTTTCTTGGTCTTATTTGATAGAATGGAAGATATATTAGAGAAGTAGAGATAATTTTGATTGGTTTCACAATGACAAGTAGTAGTACCTTGAAATTGAGCGCAAAGTACCGAAAATGTTCGATTTTTGCCGATATTCAAGAGTAAACAAATCACGCCACGCATCCAATACACATCAACTGACGAGTCTAATATTCTTGCACAAGAGCGCTGATATTATTTATACCATTTTTACAATGATGCAGTAGTATACATAACAGAAAATCTTCTATTTTTTGTGAGAAAAATTCAAAATGGAAAGCAAAAGTAATGTAAGAGGGGCCTGGAGACGTGACTAATGAACAGATAAAATGTTATTTTAGTACCAGGAATGTCTGTCTTGTTTATTCTGGACCCTATTTTGAAATTGGCATCTTTTTTAATTTACGTGAAATTGGCCAAATTGCCAATTTCTGACCACTTTATTGGATAGTTGAAATCAGTAAATTGGCAGTTTCTTGTACCCAATCGATAGAACAAATGGAATTCTAGAAAAATAGCTATAATTTTAGTAGACTGAGACATTGGAATTGGCCGAAAATAGGGCTCAAAATTGGGCGAAATCGCCGATGCGTAAATATCGTTGATACCGCTAACTTTGAGAGAGCATAATTCCGTTAGTTTTTCATGAAATTTCATACTTTTGGTGTCATTATGATCGGAAAAAGATGCTCTATCATTTTATAAGAAAAAAGATTTTTCCCCGAAAATGTTTCGACCCTGAAAACGAGTTAAGGATCGGGGGTCTCGACCCTGAAAGGGTTAAAGATGAAAATTTTAAGGTAAATAATGTGTGTACTATATATGCTTGTTTTTAGGCTTAGCTCTATTGCTTATTTAATATATGATAATGTAAACATGTTATAAATTTGATATCACACTGGAGGGAGGGAGCATAGAAGAAGTGAATGTTCAGATATTTTGGAGTAGACTTGTCAGTGCATTGGTTTATAAAGGACAAGGCTAACCATTGAAGTGATGAAGGTAAAAAAGTGAGTGGTGCTTGGAGGTGTCTGTAGAGAAAAAAAAAACGTTATACATAGAGGCAAAGAAGGGAATGTACGAGTATAGTGGTACCAACACTCTTATATGGGTGTGAAGCATGGGTTGTGAATGCTGCAGTGAGGAGAGGCTGGAGGCAGTGGAGATGTCGTGTCTAAGGGCAACGTGTGGTGTAAGTATTATGCAGAGAATTGGTAGTGTGGAAATTAGGAAGAAGTGTGGAGTTACTAAAAGTATTCTTTAGAGGGCTGAAGAGGGTTGCTGTATAACCCTTGTGGTTTAGTGCTTCTTTTGATTATAATAATAATAATGAAGAGGGGGTTGTTGAGGTGGTTTGGTCATTTAGAGGGGATAGAGCAAAATAGGATGACTTGGAGAGTGTATAAATCTGTAGAGGAGGGGTAGGGGTCATCCTAGGAAAAGATGGAGAGAGGGGGTAAAAGGTTTTGTGTGCAAGGGGCTTGGACATGTAGCAGGCATGTGTGAGCGTGTTAGATAGGGGTGAATGGAGATGAATGTTTTTTTGGGGACCTGACAAGATGTTGGAATGTGAGCAGGGTAATATTTTGTGAAGGGATTCAGGGAAACCGGTTAGCTGGAGTTGAGTCCTGGAGGTGGGAAGTACAGTGCCTGCACTCTAAAAGAGGGGTTTGGAATATTTGCTGTTTAGAGTGCCATGTAAACTGTCATATCTGCATGCCTTTGGCAAGACAGTGATAGTGTGAGTGATGGTGAAAGATTCTTTTTTTTTTTTTATCACTCTGCCTCGGTGGGAGATGGCCCAGCATGTAAAAAAAAAAAAAAGCCATACTGTACCATGTCTTATGATATCATACCCGAAGCCAGTAACTTTAATGTACACCATAATTCTTTATGTGGACTTGTGAGACATAAAACATTTAAAGAATACATAAACACAAACTGCATTTTGAGTACTTCAGAGCCATTTTGAGACATGATGGTGTACCATCCCTAATGTCATCTTGCATGTAAATGTCAACAATAGATAAAGTGCTTTTTTCAACAGAGTTTGCCCATTTTATAAATACTATTCACCTGGTAGTCTTGAAAATTTTGCTGTTTATGTAAAATACATACGTTTTTAACATATACAGTATGTTTGAAGATTTTGCATCAGTCAAATTATTCAGAAAACTTTTATTTGATGTATCAAGCATTTATGAAATATGTTATTTATATCTTCTTGAATAGGTCATCAACTGGGAGACAACTCTTCGGATACCCAAACAAGCTAAATTATCTCCAGAAGCAAAGGATTTGATACTAAATTTTTGTACACACCCTGAACAGCGGTTGGGACGCAATGGTGCTCAAGAGGTAAAAAGTCATCCCTTCCTTGAGTCACTAGACTTTGAGGGAGGACTGCGAAAACAGCAAGCACTCTATTTACCCACGATCAAACACCCAACAGATACCTCAAACTTTGATCCCATCGATCCAGACAAGCTACGGCCAAGTGAACCTAATGAAAGTGACTTAGAATGGGTCAACAACAGCAACCAGCCACTCCATGCATTCTTTGAGTTCACTTTTAGAAGATTCTTTGACAGCACACCAGGAGGCAGTGGAAATGATGAAAAGGATAGTCAGCACCCAGTCTATGTATGATAGAGTTAATGATGGCAGCTTTAGATGTGATAGAATCAGAGTTATTATTTTTATGAAAGCTATTTTGTTTCTGGTCATGGAAAAGGAGAATCTTTGTTAACCCTTTATACAAGTATCAAAATATCTGATCACATCACAGTAACTGTGATGGTGGGAGATAGTGGTAGCATGCATTGTCACTGCAGGCCAACTTAAGCAGCATATTAATTTTAGCATGCTTGACATAGGAGCAGCTGTGTTTTACCTCAATCTACCACTCTCTCTCAAAATTTTAGGACATATATTGGCAGAAAGGAGTAGCAATCTCGTATTGTTAAACCCAGTGCTGGGAAAAGCAAGCTGTGATTTTGTATATTTTTGAGTGTTAGATATGGTGATATATTTGAAAAGCAGGGTATGTATGATATGGGATTTGACGAACCAAAGACACACCAAGAAACAGATTGAATTTCAGCTAATAGGGACACATTCCCAGTATCTTTCCCAGAATGCTTTAAATAATAGTGAATAATTTGGTGCCTTCTGTAGTGTTTTATTGCTTAATATATTGGTGAATCATATAATGCTTTTATCAGGATTTAGTCACCCTTATTCTTCTTCTTATTGTTTAGTGATAGGAAGTAAAGAGTTAGGATGTGTCTAATATTTCCTCCATCAAGGTATTGCTCTCACTTGTCTTAATTACTACAAGACCAAAGTCACAAAGTCCCAATTAGCAATGGTTTAATTTGTTTTATACTGTAATTTACTTTACAGTGAATTATGAAATACTCGTATGTTTGTCATAGACAATTGTACATATATTTTTATATTGTATACTAAGGTCTTGAGTGGGTGAACGATGTTCTTCATCTTAACAGAATGAGTGTCAGGGCCCTTGGAACACATTGAATTAAGGAATTACCTTCTCCACCTTAAACAATCATTGTCTTCCCATCTGGGATTGGGTCTTTCCTCAAGTGTCTTCAATATTAGGTAGTTTTGCTACCAAAATATTTGTAAATTGTGTATAGCCTTATCTTATATGTTGTAAATGGCTGTATTGTTTTATGTAAATAATTGAAGATACACAAATGTTTTCTTTAACCCTTACAGTCTTGGTATTTGAACAGCACAAATAATATATATGGTAATAGATTTGTCAGCAGATGGGTTTATGAAGGACGAGGTTAACCATAGAATCGATGAAGGGAATGTACAAGAGTATAGTGGTACCAACACACTTATGTAGGTGTGAAGCATGGGTTGTGAATGCTTCAGCGAGGAGGAGACTGGAGAAGTGAAGATGTCATATCTAAGGGCAATGTGTGGTGTAAATATTTACGAATTCTCTGCATGTGTGGAAATTAGGAGGTGTGGAGTTACAAAAAGTATTATTCAGAGGGCTGAAGAAGGGTTATTGAGGTGATTTGGTCATTTAGAAAGAATGTAGCAAAATAGAATGACTTGGAGGGTGTATAAATCTGTAGTGGAGGGAGGCGGGGTAGAGGTCGTCCTAGGAAAGGATGGAGGGAAGGGGTAAAAGAAGTTTTGTGTGCAAGGGGCCTGGACATGCAGTAGGCATGTGTGAGCGTGTTAGGAGTGAATGGAAACGAATGGTTTTTGGGACCTGACGAGCTGTTGGAGTTACAGCAGGGTAATATTTTGTGAAGGGATTCAGGGAAACCGGTTAGCCGGACTTGAGTCCTGGAGGTGGAAAGTACAATGCATGCACTTAAAAGAGGGGTTTGGGATATTGGCTGTTTGGAGTGACATCTAAACTGTCATATCTGGGTGCCTCTGCAAAGACAGTGATCTTGTGTGAATGATGGTGAAAGTTTCTTTTTTTGTCACCCTGCCTCGGTGGGAGATTGCCTTCATGTTAAAAAAAAAAATAATAGTACAGTGGACCCCCGCCTAACGAACAAAATTCATTCCAGAAGCCTGCTCAAGTGCCATAACCGAAAGAATTTACTCCCTTAAGAAATAATGTCAAGTAGGTTAGTCCATTTCAGACCCCCAAAAATACACTTACAAAAGCACTTATAATATTATACTTACATAATTGTACGATTTCCGGGGTGTTCGTTAGGTGGGGGTCCACTGTATTGTAATAGTTTGTATTTTGTGAGTGAAGCTGGAATTTAAGCCAAAGACCTGATTAGGTAATCATGTGAAATGAGGTATTGGTAGTTATATTCTAAGGTATTGAACAGTAGATTTTTTTTTTTTAATAAATTATGCCTCCTGTTTTACTATTTTACATAAAGAAAATTGTGGGAGTTTAGGAACCTCTTGAGTATAAAAAGCTGGTTGGCCCATATAAAAAAAATTCTGCAGCACGCAGTGCATAATGAGAAAAAAACTCCGTGTTTTTTTATTAAAACGCCGACTTTGAGGTGTATTTTCGTATAGTATTTATGGTTGTATTCTCTTTTTTATGGTCTCATTTGATAGAATGGAAAACATACTACAGAAAAAGAGATGATTGTGATTAGTTTCATGATGAAAACGACCTTGTAATTGAGTTCAAAGTAGCATAAATGTTCAATTTTTGCCAATGTTCAATTTTTGCCAATGTTCAAGAGTAAACAAATCATGCCACGCGTCCAATACACATCAACTGGTGAGTCTAATATTCTTTCACAAGTGCACTGATATTATTTATACCATTTTTACAATAATGCAATAGTCTGCATAACGGTAAATCTTCTATTTTTTGTGAAAAAAAAATCAAAATAGAAAGCAAGAGTAATATAAAGAGGGACCTAAAGACGTGACTAATGAACAGATAACATCTTATTTTAGTGCCAGGAATGTCTGCATTGTTTATTCTGGGCCCTATTTTGAAATTGACAACTTTTTTATTTTGCATGAAATTGGCCAAATTGCTAATTTCTGACCACTTTATTGGGTAGTTGAAATCGATAAATTGGTGGTTTCTTGTACTCAATCGATAGAACAAATGGAGTTCTAAAGAAATAGCTATGAGTTTGTTCGACTGGAACAATGGAATTGGCGGAAAATAGGGCTCAAAGTCGGCGAAATTGCCGATGTGTATATATCGCCGAGATCACTAACTTCGCGAGAACGTAATTCCGTAGGTTTTCCATCAAATTTCATACTTTTGGTGTCATTACCATCGGGAAAAGATTCTCTATCATTTCATAAGAAAAATTTTTTTTTTTAAAAAATTGTGCAAAACAGGAGACACCTCAGGATTAGGGGTTGCAACAGTCAAAGGGTTAAAGGAGCTCCTTGATGCTGGTGAAGGGCTCTTGATCCAAGGAAATGTACTTTTCTTCCTCTTGCCTCGAACCAGGCACCATATAACCCATATGGGTTTGGCACATGCGCTTAACCCTTAAACGGTCCAAACGTATATATATGTTCGCTCACTCAGTGCCCCGAATATTTTGAAAAAAAAAAAATATATAGAAATAAAGAGCACATTTTTTTAAGTGTTATAGGATAAAAAAAAAAAATTAGGGTCAGTAGTTACCGAGATATGAGGCGGAGAAGTTGGCACTAGATGCTCACCTGACAGCAACAGGAGTCCTGCCGCTTGCAGAATTGTTGCCCATATACCTTTTTTTTTTTTATAATTTTTATGTTCTGATAATTACAATTTATAGTAGTTCTTGTGATTTCATAGCCAATCTTTGTTCTGACACTAATATTAGGTACTGAAATTGTACTCAAATAATAATAAGAATGATAGTGCATAAAAATAATAATGATAGTGCATAATAATAATAATAATAATAATAATAATAATAAAGTTCCCTTGAAGCATTATGTAAGATGTGTGTCACTGCCTTATCTCGTCTGATCTCCACTAATGATGACTGGTGACATTTGATGAGGGGTGAGGGTAGTCTTATCTTTTCTAATCAATCCAGTAATTACAGTGATGACATTTGATGAGCTTACACTGCTTCCCTTTATTTGTTACGCAAACCTGTCTTGTCTGTCTGCCTGTGTGTCGTCTCCTTTCTGTCTGCTTGTCTCAGAGAGTAGCTCATAAACCAACTGGTATTACTCACGATCACAAGCACAGTATAGCACTTTGTCTTGATTTTATGAGTTATCCTAGGTAATTTACACTATTATAATTGTATTTACGTATGTGTTCCTGTGAGATAGAGACAGATACAGACAGACAGACGGAGATAGATAGCCAATCAGGTACCCAGCTGGCCAGGCAGGCGGCCAGCCTGCTGACATCACTTTCCACTTGAAAGGGGAGTGTTAATATGACATGACATCAGTGAATCCTTGGTGTTTGCTTTAGCTGGCGCTCAATTTAACTGGTGCTCCCACAAGGTACTAAGTGGTCCCAGATTTTTTAATATGGCACACACCAAGTGTTAAGACACATTTTATGCTGACCAGGCATCTCAGGCCAATCGTGCCAAATTTGGAGGCAGGAAAAATAAAACGTAAATATGTATACGTTTGGGGCAGTAGCAGTACTAACGTATACGTATATACGTTTGGACCGTTTAAGGGTTAAATATGTAATATAATCTTTCATCCTCATTTCTGTCAAACAAGTGATGGTGCTGTATCAGGCTTCAACAACAGTTATTTGAAGAATAACTATAACAATACCATGGTTGAAACAAGTAAAAATGCAAACTGGATAACATTTTCATCCATTTTAGACCATTATAAATTCCCAGGTGAAGTAGAAAAATGTTGAAAACCGGCGATGAAGCCGTGGTAGATAAAGGGATAGTCAAGGCTAGGTACAGTTATGTGCTCTGAAAATTACCATCTTTGATGTACAGGGAGAGGCAAACATGTATGGAGAAAGAGAACCTTTGAGGAGGTTAGTTAACATTCCCTGGATCAAATATGATTAACTCCTGTACCCCAGATACTGTACATGATCTCAACACGTAAAGAGTATACCCATGAATATAATCTTAATTGATGCCAGTGAAGGGCTCTTGATCTGGGAAGTAGGGTATATCTTCCACCTTGGATCAAACCTTTTCGTCTCCCATTCCTGCACACTGACTTTACAGGCTTAGTACTTCCATACAAAAAAAATCATTGGATCAAACTTATTTAACTGGTTGGTAGACAACAACCACCCAGGAAAGTACTACCGTCCTGCCAAGTGAGTGTAAAACAAAAGCCTGTATTTGTTTTACATGATGGTAGGTTTGCTGGTGTCTTTTTTCTGTCTCATAAACATGCAAGATTTCAGGTACGTCTTGCAACTTCTATTTACACTTAGGTCACACTACACATACATATACACATTTATGTATACACACTCATCTGAGTTTTCTTTGATTTTATCTTAATAGTTCTTGTTCTTATTTCTTTTCCTTTCATATCCATGGGGAAGTGGAATAAGAATTTTCCTCCTGCGTGTTGTAAAAGTCAACTAAAATGCCGGGAACAATGGGCTATGATAAAGAGATGATTGTAGATGTTATGAATGAAAAGAAGCTGGATGTCCTGGCTTTAAGTGAGAAAAAGATGAAGGTGGTAGGCGAGTTTCAGTAGGGAGAAATAAATGGGATTAGGTCAGGAGTTTCAAATAGAGTTAGAGCAAAAGGAGTGGCAATAATGTTGAATAATCAGTTATGGCAAGTAAAGAGGGATTATAAATGTATAAATTCAAGGATTATGTGAAGTACAATAAAGGATGGATGTGAAAAGTGGGTTATAATAAGTGTTTATGCACCTGGAGAAGAGAGAAGTGTAGAGGAGAGAGAGAGATTTTGGGAATTTTGAGTGAGTGCATGGGGAGTTTTGAACCAAATGAGAGAGTACTTGTGGTTGGGGATCTTAATGCTAAAGTGGATAAAAATGTTGTGGAGGGAGTAGTAGGTAAATTTGGGGTGCCAGGGGTAAATGTAAATGGGGAATCGTTAATTGAGCTATGTGTAGAAAGAGGTTTGGTAATAAGTAATGCATATTTTATGAAAAAGAGGATAAATAAGTGTACAAGGTATGATATAGCACGTAATGAAAGTAGTTTGTTAGATTATGTATTGGTGGATAAAAGGTTGATGGGTAGGCTTCAGGATGTACATGTTTATTGAGGGGCAACGGATATATCGGATCATTATTTGGTTGTAGCTACAGTTAGAGTAAAAGGTAAATGGGACAAAAAGAAAATGGCAACAGCAAGTAAGAGAGAGGTAAAAGTGTATAAACTAAGGGAGGAGGAAGTTAGGGTGAGATATAAGTAACTATTGGCAGAAAGGTGGGCTAGTGCAAGTATGAGTAGTGGGGGATTGAAGAGAGTTGGGATAGTTTTAAAAATGCAGTATTAGAATGTGGGGCAGAAGTTTGTGGCTATAGGAGGGTGGGTGCAGGAGGAAAGAGGAGTGAGTGGTGGAATGAAGAAGTAAAGGGTGTGATAAAAGAGAAAAAGGTAGCTTATGAGAGGTTTTTACAAAACAGAAGTGTTAATAGAAGAGCAGAGTATATGGAGAGTAAGAGAAAGGTGAAGAGAGTGGTGAGAGAGTGCAAAAGGAGAGCAGATGAAAGAGTGAGAGAGGCTCTGTCAAGAAATTTTGCCGAAAACAAGAAAATTTTTTGGAGATAAACAAGTTAAGAAACCCTAGGGAACGAATGGATTTGTCAGTTAAAAACAGAGTAGGGAAGTTAGTAGATGGGGAGCTAGAGGTATTGAGTAGATAAGTAAAGTAAGTAAAGTAAAGTAAATTTGATTTCATTGCAGATTACAAGGAGAGCCACTGACATGCCATGGCATTAGGGGCAGTTTAATCTAGTAACTTAAAGACTATGTACTTAATATTAGCGCAATTTATTGAGTTTATTCTAGTTAAAAATTGTTTTCAAATTACAATATGATGAAATTTTACTGTTAAAATTATTAAATGATGATATTAGATTGTTACAGGTGGTTAGGTTCTCGAATGGTAATATGGAATTGAGATTATCTTAAGGAAAATAACATTGAACATTTTTGACATTAACTTATAATATGAGTATTTAGTTTTTGGGTGAGTAGGGGGTAACATAATAGTAACATATTATTAAAAATTGAGATTATCGTATAGGAAAGTAATAATGAGCATTTTTCAAAGTAGTTTATAGTATGATTATTTAGTTTTGGGTGAGTAGGTGGTTTTTGAGTTGAGTCTTAAATTGATTTTCAGACAAGGTTATCTTAATATTTACTGGTAATGAATTCCAGATTCTGGGGCCCTTTATGTGCATAGAATTTTTACATAGGTTGATATGAACACGGGGTATATCAAAAAGGGATCTGTGTCTTGTGTTGTAGTCATGGGTCCTATTAAAGTTGGTGAGGAGAATTTTGAGCGGAGGGTTTATATTAGAGTGTAAAGTTTTATATATGTAGTAGGCACAAGAATAAGTATGAATGTTCTTTACGGTGAGTAGTTTTAGACTTCTGAATATTGGTGGAGTATGCTGTCTAGAGTGGGAATTTGTTATCATTCTGACTGGCGGGAATATTTTGAGGAACTTTTAAATGTCGATGAAAAAAGGGAGGCGGTAATTTCATGCACTGGCCAAGGAGGTACAACATCGTTTAGGAGTGAAGAAGAGCAGGATGTGAGTGTGGGGGAGGTGCGTGAGGCATTACGTAGAATGAAAGGGGGTAAAGCAGCTGGAACTGACAGGATCATGACAGAAATGTTAAAAGCAGGGGGGGATATAGTGTTGGAGTGGTTGGTATTTTTGTTTAATAAATGTATGAAAGAGGGGAAGGTACCTAGGGATTAGCAGGGAGCATGTATAGTTCCTTTATATAAAGGGAAGGGGATAAAAGAGATTGTAAGAATTATAGGGGAATAAGTTTACTGAGTATACCAGGTAAAGTGTATGGCAGGGTTATTATTGAAAGAATTTGAGGTAAGACAGAGAGTAGGATTGCAGATGAGTAAGGAGGCTTTAGAGTGGGTAGGGGATGTGTAGATCAAGTGTTTACAGTGAAGCATATATATATATTTTTTTTCAACAAGTCGGCCGTCTCCCACCGAGGCAGGGTGACCCAAAAAGAAAGAAAATCCCCAAAAAGAAAATACTTTCATCATCATTCAACACTTTCACCACACTCATACATAATCACTGTCTTTGCAGAGGCGCTCAGATACGACAGCTGAGAATAGTCCCTCCCAGCTGTCACTATCCCAGACCCCTCCTTTAAAGTGCAGGCATTGTACTTCCCATTTCCAGGACTCAAGCCCAACTAAATCAATTAACTGGTTTCCCTGAATCCCTTCACAAAATGTTACCCTGCTCACACTCCAACAGATCGCCATGTTCCAAAAACCATTCGTCTCTATTCACTTCTATCTAACACGCTCACACATGCTTGCTGGAAGTCCAAGCCCCTCGCCCACAAAACCTCCTTTACCCCCTCCCTCCAACCTTTTCTAGGACGACCCCTACCCTGCCTTCCTTCCCCTACAGATTTATACGCTCTCCAAGTGATTCTACTTTGATCCTTTCTCTCTAAATGACCAAACCACCTCAACAACCCCTCTTCAGCCCTCTGACAAATACTTTTAGTAACTCCACACCTTCTCCTAATTTCCACATTCCGAATTTTCTGCATAATATTTACACCACACATTGCCCTTAAACAGAACATCTCCACTGCCTCCAGCCTCCTCCTCGCTGCAGCATTTGCAACCCATGCTTCACACCCATATAAGAGTGTTGGTACCACTATACTTTCGTACATTCTCTTCTTTGCCTCCATGG
>WNWK01014729.1:0-50296 GCA_009830355.1 Cherax destructor
TAACGAAAGTTTAAAAAATTTTTTTCGGAATCGGTTACAAAATTCCCCGGTTCCAAAGGTATTAGACGTGCCCCCTTCCCCCCCGGCCCCGGTAAGCTTTTTACCATTAAAGAAATTCCCAGGCGCTCTTTCAAAGATTCACAATATATTTGGTTTTTTTGGGGTTTTAGGATTTACGGAAAAAGCCCCGGCCAAAGGCCCATGGGAAGTGGAGCACATAGGAGTGTAACATGAGGGGTGAAACCAGGGAGGGGGGAGCCTGAGGAGGGACTTTTTAGGAGGTAGCACATGAGGGAGTGTAGCAATGCAGGGGGGAGCACCCCGCAGGGGTTCCAATGCAGGGAGGAGCCATGAGGAGTGACCATGCAGGAGGAACACATGAGGGAGGAGCACGCAGGGGGGGCACATGAGGAGGAGCACATGCAGGGGTGAGACAGGGGGGTGTAGTTCTGGGAGTGTAGCATTCATGCAGGGAGTGTAGCATCATGCAGAGAGGTAGCATTCATGCAGGGAGTGTAGCACATGCAGGGAGTGTAGCATTCATGCAGAGGTGTAGCACATGCAGGGAGTGTAGCATCATGGAGAGTGTAGACATGCAGAGAGTGTAGCATTTATGCAGGGGGTAGCATTCATGCAGGGAGTGGTGAGCACCATGCAGGGAGTGTAGCATTCATGCGGGAGTGGGCAGGCATGCGGGGAGTGGCAGGCATGCAGGGGGTGAGCAGGCATGCAGGAGTGTGAGGCATGCAGGGAGGGGCAGGCATGCAGGGAGGTAGCAGGCATGCAGGGAGTGTAGCATTCATGCTTAAAAAAAAAAAAAAGGGGAAGTAACCCCAGAGAGGGACTTGTTACCTGAAGCCCTTTTTTGGGGGGGATTTCCCTTCCAACCATTAACACCCTCCCCCTGTCAGCAACTCTAGCTTCCGGGATGCTTGAAAACTCTTCAATAAAGGTAAGTAAATGTTATTGTTTTTTGGTGATTATTTTTTTGGGCAATTAATTCTATTTACATTATTTCTTAGGGGAAATAAGGTTTCAGAAAACAAAATTCAGTTTAAAGAAAGCTCCGGGAACGGATTAATTTCTTAACCGAGGGTCCACTGTATGTATGTATGTGTATGTGTATGTATGTATGTATGTGTATGTGTATATATATATATATATATTTATTTTTATTTATTAACACATGGGCCGATTCCCACCAAGGCAGGGTGGCCCGAAAAAGAAAACTTTCATCATCATTCACTCCATCACTGTCTTG
Source organism: Cherax destructor (assembly GCA_009830355.1). Lineage (NCBI taxonomy): Eukaryota > Metazoa > Arthropoda > Malacostraca > Decapoda > Parastacidae > Cherax > Cherax destructor. The sequence continues at coordinate 1,262 of WNWK01014729.1, forward strand.
CCAGAAGGGTGCTTTACACTACAGTTATAAAACTGCAACATTAACACCTCCTTCAGAGTGCCGGCACTGTACTTCCCATCTCCAGAACTCAAGTCCGGCCTGCCGGTTTCCTGAATCCCTTCATAAATGTTACTTTGCTCACTCCAACAGCACGTCAAGTTATTAAAACCATATGCCTCCATTCACTCTATCAAATACGCTCACACATGCTTGTCTGGAAGTCCAAGCCCTGCACACAAACTTCCTTTACCCTCCCTCCAACCTTTCCTAGGCCGACCCCTACCCCGCCTTCCCTCCACTACAGATTTATACACTCTCAAAGTCACTCTGTCTCGTTCCATTCTCTCTACATGTCCAAACCACCTCAACAACCCCTCCTCAGCCCCTGGACAATCGTTTTGGTAATCCCGCACCTCCTCCTAATTTCCAAACTCAATTCTCTGCATTATATTCACACCACACATTGACCTCAGACATGACATCTCCACTGCCTCCAGCCTTCTCCTCGTTGCAACATTCATCACCCATGCTTCACACCCATATAAGAGCGTTGGTATAACTATACTCTCATACATTCCCCTTACTTCCATAGACAAGGTTCTTTTTCTCCACAGACTCAAATGCTCCACTCACCCTTTTCCCTCATCAATTCTATGATTCACCTCATCCTTCATAGACCCATCCGCCGACATGTCCACTCCCAAATATCTGAATACATTCACCTCCTCCATACTCTCTCCTCCAATCTGATATCCAATCTTTCGTCACCTATTCTTTTTTTATCCTCATCACCTTACTCTTTCCTATATTCACTTTCAATTTTCTTCTTTTACACACCCTACAAATTCATCCACCAACCTCTGCAGCTTCTCTTCAGAATCTCCCAAAGCACAGTGTCATCAGCAAAAAGCAACTGTGACAACTCCCACTTTGTATTTGCTTCTTTATCTTTTAGCCCAACACCTCTTGCCAAGACCCTCGCATTCACTTCTCTTACAACCCCATCTATAAATATATTGAACAACCACGGTGACATCAACATCCTTGTCTAAGGCCCACTTTTACTGGGAAATAGTCCCTCCCTCCACCACTCTAACCTGAGCCTCACTATCCTCATAAAAACTCTTCACTGCTTTCAGTAACCTTCCTCCTATTCCATACACCTGCAACATCTGCCACATTGCCCCCTATCTACCCTATCATACGCCTTTTCCAAATCCATAAATGCCACAAAAACATCTTTACCCTTATCCAAATACTGTTCACCTATATGTTTCACTGTAAACACTTGGTCTACACACCCCTACCTTTTCCTACCTGTGTATATATATATATATATATATACACAGTGGTACCTCGACTTACGATGGTCCCCAAACTCACCCTTTTTTTGAAGTTTTATTTTTAAATGCTTTTGTAAGTGTAATTTTGGGGGTCTAAAGGACTAGTCTATTTTAAAAATTTCTTAAGGAGATAAATTCGTTTTGGGAATGGCACTTGAACAGCATTCTAAAATGAAAAAAAATCGTAAGTCGGTACCACTGTATGTATGTATGTATGTATGTATGTATGTATGTATGTATGTATGTATGTATGTATGTTTTATATATATATATATATATATATATATATATATATATATATATATATATATATATATATATATATATATTATATTATATATATATATATATATATATATATATCCTAAATGAAGGTTGGTAGACAGCAACCACCCAGGGGGGTACTACCGTCCTGCCAAGTGAGTGTAAAACGAAATCCTTTAAATTTTTTACATAATGGTAGGATTTTTCTTTTTTTTGTCTCATAAACATGCAAGATTTCAGGTACATCTTGCTACTTCTACTTTCATTTGGTCCCCTACACATTCATGTACAAGCATATATATACACCCCTCTGGGTTTTTTTTCTATTTTCTTACTAGTTCTTGTTCTTATTTCCTCTTATCTCCATGGGGAAGTGGAACAGAATTCTTCCTCCGTAAGCCATGCGTGTCGTAAGAGGGGACTAAAATGCCGGGAGCAAGGGGCTAGTAACTCCTTCTCCTGTATATATTACTAAATGTAAAAGGAGAAACTTTCGTTTTCCTTTTGGGCCACCCGCTCGGTGGGAAACGGTCGACGTGTTGAAAGAAGAAAGAATATATATATATATATATATATATATATATATATATATATATATATATAAAAAAACAGTCAAGCTGGGACAGCCCCATTGTTGAAAAGACACTTGCCAATATGCTCAGGGCCGTAACATCAGACAGGAGACTGCCCGTCTCCTAGCCGTGAGTGCACATCACTCTGGGGACTTCCTCCAAACAGTTCCCATTTCGGCCATGGGAACACGCCTGGACCCTAAGACCCTTCGTATTGCAGTGGCTCTGCGCCTTGCTGCCCCCATTCACACGGAATATACGTGTATTTGCGGTAATGCGCAAGCCGACCAATATGGTCTACATGGTCTTAACTGTTCTAAAACCAAGGGTTGGCATGCAAGACACAATGAGGTCAACGACATCATAAAGAGAACCTCGCTACAGCTGGATGCCCAGCTGAGAGAGAGCCTCGATCACTAGCAGCCAACAACGCCCACAACCCAGCAAACCGCCCCGACGGGATCACCATCTATCCTTGGAAGAATGGCAGCTCTTAGCATGGGATTATACCTGCGTGTCGACACTGGCTGACACCTACATCCATCACAGTGTTGGGCGACAGGGAGGAGCTGCTGACCACAGAGAGGAGTACAAGATCGGCAAGTACAGGGACATAAGCCAACAGTATAAATTTGTCCCAGTGGGATCAGAGACCTTGGGAGCGTGGGGAAAAATGCAACACGTTTCCTTAAAGAGCTGGGTTCCAGACTCATCGACACCACCAGGGACCCAAGGGCAGCCACGTTCATGTTCCAGCGTCTCAGCGTGGCCATCCAGAGGGGTAACGCATGCTGCATACTCGGCTCGCGTCCGGCTTCGGAGGAGCTGGAGGAGATTCATAATCTTTGACATATTGTACCATTGTATTCATGTTCATGTTTGTGTGTTTTATAAATGTATTCTGTCTATTAATAAAGCATTTATATGTATGTATGTGTGTATATAGGATGGGGTGGTAGGAGAAGTGGAATATTCAAACGGCTTCAGGAAGAAATCCAAATATTCTTCCTTGATGCCTTTTTATCCACTTCTCCGAGGCTATGGGTCCCACAATTTGCACTAGAGGTGGACCCCATTATAAAAAAAAAAAAAAATATATATATAATATATATATATATATATATATATATATATCCTAGGTAGTAGGTTTGTAGACAGCAACCACCCAGGGAGGTACTACCGTCCTGCCAAGTGAGTGTAAAACGAAAGTCTGTAATTGTTTTACATGATGGTAGGATTGCTGGTGTCTTTTTTCTGTCTCATAAACATGCAAGATTTCAGGTACATCTTGCTACTTCTACTTACACTTAGGTCACACTACACATTCATGTACAAGCACCTTATCACCCCTCTGGGTTTTCTTCTATTTTCTTACTAGTTCTTGTTCTTATTTCCTCTTATCTCCATGGGGAAGTGGAACAGAATTCTTCCTCCGTAAGCCATGCGTGTCGTAAGAGGCGCGTAAAATGCCTGGAGCAAAGGGCTAGTAACCCCTTCTCCTGAATAAATTACTAAATGTAAAAGGAGAAACTTTTGTTTTTCCTTTTGGGCCACCCTGCCTCGGTGGGAAACGGCTGACGTGTTGAAAGAAAAAAAGATATATATATATATCCTAGGTAGTAGGTTGGTAGACAGCAACCACCCAGGGAGGTACTACCGTCTTGCCAAATGAGTGTAAAACGGAAGCCTGTAATTGTTTTACATGATGGTAGGATTGCTGGTGTCTTTTTTCTGTCTCATAAACATGCAAGATTTCAGGCATGTCTTGTTACTTCTACTTACACTTAGGTCACATTACACATTCATGTACAAGCATATATATACACACCCCTCTGGGTTTTCTTCTATTTTCTTACTAGTTCTTGTTCTTATTTCCTCTTATCTCCATGGGGAAGTGGAACAGAATTCTTCCTCCGTAAGCCATGCGTGTCGTAAGAGTCGACTAAAATATATATATATATATTTTTTTTTTTTTTTTTTTCAACAAGTCGGCCGTCTCCCACCGAGGCAGGGTGACCCAAAAAGAAAGAAAATCCCCAAAAAGAAAATACTTTTATCATCATTCAACACTTTCACCACACTCATACATAATCACTGTCTTTGCAGAGGAGCTCAGATACGACAGCTGAGAAAAGTCCCTCCCAGCTGTCACTATCTCAGACCCCTCCTTTAAAGTGCAGGCATTGTACTTCCCATTTCCAGGACTCAAGTCCAACTAAATCAATTAACTGGTTTCCCTGAATTCCTTCACAAATGTTACCGTGCTCACACTCCAACAGATCGTCATGTCCCAAAACCATTCGTCTCTATTCACTCCTATCTAACACGCTCACACATGCTTGCTGGAAGTCCAAGCCCTCGCCCACAAAACCTCCTTTACCCCTTCCCTCCAACCTTTTCTAGGACGACCCCTACCCCGCCTTCCTTCCCTACAGATTTATACGCTCCAAGTCATTCTACTTTGATCCATTCTCTCTAAATGACCAAACCACCTCAACAACCCCTCTTCCGCCCTCTGACAAATACTTTTAGTAACTTCACACCTTCTCCTAATTTCCACATTCCCAATTTTCTGCATAATATTTACACCACACATTGCCCTTAGACAGGACATCTCCACTGCCTCCAGCCTCCTCCTCGCTGCAGCATTTGCAACCCATGCTTCACACCCATATAAGAGTGTTGGTACCACTATACTTTCGTACATTCCCTTCTTTGCCTCCATGGATAACGTTTTTGTCTCCACAGATACCTCAATGCACCACTCACCTTTTTTCCTTCATCAATTCTATGGTTAACCTCATCCTTCATAAACCCATCCGCTGACACGTCAACTCCCAAATATCTGAAAACATTTACTTCTTCCATAATCCCTCTCTCCAATGTGATATCCAATTTTTCTTTATTTAAATCGTTTGATACCCTCATCACCTTACTCTTATCTATGTTCACTTTTAACTTTCTACCTTTACACACTCTCCCAAACTCGTCCACTAACCTTTGCAACTTTTCTTTAGAATCTCCCATAAGCACAGTATCATCAGCAAAAAGTAACTGTGTCAACTCCCATTTTGCATTTAATTCTCCATAATTTAATCCCACCCTCTCCCCAACACCCTAGCATTTACTTCTTTTACAACCCCATCTATAAATATATTAAACAACCATGGTGACATTACACATCCCTGTCTAAGACCTACTTTTACCGGGAAGTAATCTCCTCTCTCCTACACACCCTAACCTGAGCCTCACTATCCTCATAAAAACTCTTTACAGCCTTCAGTAACTTACTACCTATTCCATACACTTGCAACATTTGCCACATTGCTTCCCTATCCACTCTATCATATGCCTTTTCTAAATCCATAAATGCAATAAAAACTCTCTACCTTTATCTAAATACTGTTCACATGTATGCTTCACTGTAAACACTTGATCTACACATCCCCTACCCACTCTAAAGCCTCCTTGCTCATCTGCAATCCTACTCTCTGTCTTACCTCTAATTCTTTCAATAATAACCCTGCCATACACTTTACCTGGTATACTCAGTAAACTTATTCCCCTATAATTTTTACCTCTCTTTTATACCCCTTCCTTTATATAAAGGAACTATACATGCTCTCTGCCAATCCCTAGGTACCTTCCCTCTTTCATACATTTATTAAACAAAAATACCAACCACTCCAGCACTATATCCCCCTGCTTTTAACATTTCTGTCATGATTCAGTCAATTCCAGCTGCTTTACCCCTTTCATTCTACGTAATGCCTCACGCACCTCCCCACACTCACATCCTGCTCTTCTTCACTCCTAAACGATGTTGTACCTCCTGACCAGTACATGAAATTACCGCCTCCCTCTTTTCATCGACATTTAAAAGTTCCTCAAAATATTCCCGCCATCTACCCAATACCTCCAGCTCCCCATCTACTAACTCCCTACTCTGTTTTTAACTGACAAATCCATTCGTTCCCTAGGCTTTCTTACCTTGTTTATCTCACTCCAAAATTTTTCTTGTTTTCAGCAAAATTTCTTGACAGAGCCTCTCCCATTCTTTCATCCGCTCTTCTTTTGCACTCTCTCACCACTCTCTTCACCTTTCTTTTACTCTCCATATACTCTGCTCTTCTATTAACACTTCTGTTTTGTAAAACCTCTCATAAGCTACCTTTTTCTCTTTATCACACCCTTTACTTCTTCATTCCACCACTCACTCCTCTTTCCTCCTGCACCCACCCTCCTATAGCCACAAACTTCTGCCCCACATTCTAATACTGCATTTTTAAAACTATCCCAACTCTCTTCAACCCCCACTACTCCTACTTGCACTAGCCCACCTTTCTGCCAATAGTTGCTTATATCTCACCCTAACTTCCTCCTCCCTTAGTTTATACACTTTACCTCTCTCTTACTTGCTGTTGCCATTTTCTTTTTGTCCCATCTACCTTTTACTCTAACTGTAGCTACAACCAAATAATGATCTGATATATCCGTTGCCCCTCTATAAACATGTACATCCTGAAGCCTACTCATCAACCTTTTATCCACCAATACATAATCCAACAAACTAATTTCCTTACGTGCTATATCATACCTTGTATATTTATTTATCCTCTTTTTCATAAGATATGTATTACTTATTACCAAACCTCTTACTACACATAGCTCAATTAATGGTTCCCCATTTACATTTACCCCTGGCACCCCAAATTTACCTACTACTCCATCCACAACATTTTTACCCACTTTAGCATTAAGATCCCCAACCACAATTACTCTCTCACTTGGTTCAAAAGTCCCCACACACTCACTCAACATTTCCCAAAATCTCTCTCTCTCCTCTACACTTCTCTCTTCTCCAGGTGCATAAACACTTACTATAACCCACTTTTCACATCCAACCTTTATTTTACTCCACATAATCCTTGAATTTATACATTTATATTCCTTCTTTACCTGCCATAACTGATTATTCAACATTATTGCCACTCCTTCTTTAGCTCTAACTCTATTTGAAACCCCTGATCTAATCCCATTTATTTCTCCCCACTTAAACTCTCCTACCCCCTTCAGCTTTGTCTCACTTAAAGCCAGGACATCCAGCTTCTTTTCATTCATAACATCTACAATCATCTCTTTCTTATCATTCGCACAACATCCACGCACATTCAAACATCCCACTTTGACAGTTTTCTTCTTCTTCTTTTTAGTAAGCTATACAGGAAAAGGGGTTACTAGCCCATTGTTCCCGGCATTTTAGTTGACTTTTACAACACGCATGGCTTACAGAGGAAAGATTCTTATTCCACTTCCCCATGGATATGAAAGGGAAAAGCAATAAGAACAAGAACTATTAAGATAAAATCAAAGAAAATTCAGATGAGTGTGTATACATATATATATACAGTGGTACCTCGAGTTACGATATTTTTTCGTTCGAGAATGCTGTTCAAGTGCCATTACCAAACGAATTTATCCCCATAAGGAATAATGTAAAATAGACTAGTCCTTTTATACCCCCAAAAATATACTTACAAATGCATTTAAAAAAATAAACTTACATAAAAGGGCGATTTTGGGGACCATCGTAACTCGAGGTACCACTGTATATACAGTGGTACCTCGACTTACGATGGTCCCCAAACTCACCCTTTTATGTAAGTTTATTTTTTTAAATGCTTTTGTAAGTGTAATTTTGGGGGTCTAAAAGGACTAGTCTATTTTACAACATTTCTTAAGGAGATAAATTCGTTTGGTAATGGCACTTGAACAGCATTCTGGAATGAAAAAATATCGTAAGTCGAGGTACCACTGTATATATACATGTATATATAGAGGAATTCCAAGCATATTTTGATATCACCTGTTTACTGTGATCATTTTGCATATAAATATCTATATATATATATATATATATATATCTTAATATAGCTACAGTGGGAGTAAAAGGTAGATGGGATACAAGGAAAATAGAATCAGTAAGTAAAAGAGAGGTGAAGGTTTATAAACTAAAAGAGGAGGCAGTTAGGGTAAGATATAAACAACTATTGGAGGATAGATGGGCTAGTGAGAGTGTAGGCAATGGGGTCGAAAATGTATGGGGTAGATTTAAAAATGTAGTGTTAGAGTGTTCAGCAGAAGTTTGTGGTTACAGGCGAGTGGGTGCGGGAGGGAAGAGGAGCGATTGGTGGAATGATGATGTAAAGAGAGTAGTAAGGGAGAAAAAGTTAGCATATGAGAGGTTTTACAAAGTAGAAGTGATGCAAGGAGGGAAGAGTATATGGAGAGAAAAGAGAGGTTAAAAGAGTGGTGAAGCAATGTAAAAAGAGAGCAGATGAGAGAGTGGGTGAGATGTTATCAGCAAATTTTGTTGAAAATAAGAAAAAGTTTTGGAATGAGATTAATAAGTTGAGGAAGCCTAGAGAACAAATGGATTTGACAGTTAAAAATAGGAGAGGAGAGTTATTAAATGGAGAGTTAGAGGTATCGGGAAGATGGAGAGAATATTTTGAGGATTTGTTAAATGTTGATGAAGACAGGGAAGCTGTGATTTCGTGTGTAGGGCAAGGAGGAATAACATCTTGTAGGAGTGTGGAAGAGCCAGTTGTGGGTGTAGGGAAGTTCGTGAGGCAGTGGGTAGAATGAAAGGGGTAAGGCAGCTGGGATTGATGGGATAAAGATAGAAATGTTAAAAGCAGGTGGGGATATAATTTTGGAGTGGTTGGTGCGACTCCCATCTCAGAAGAGACGTCACTGCTGCCGACAGCTCCGTTAGGGGTCGCATCACTGACCTAGGGATTGGCAGAGACCGTGTATTGTTCCTTTGTATAAAGGCAAAGGGGACAAAAGAGAGTGCAAAAATTATAGGGGAATAAGTCTGTTGAGTGTACCTGGTAAAGTGTATGGTAGAGTTATTATTGAAAGAATTAAGAGTAAAACAGAAAGCAGGATAGCAGATGAACAAGGGGGCTTTAGGAAAGGTAGGGGGTGTGTAGACCAAGTGTTTACAGTGAAACATATAGGTGAACAGTATTTGGATAAGGGTAAAGATGTTTTTGTGGCATTTATGGATTTGGAAAAGGCGTATGATAGGGTAGATAGGGGGGCAATGTGGCAGATGTTGCAGGTGTATGGAATAGGAGGAAGGTTACTGAAAGCAGTGAAGAGTTTTTATGAGGATAGTGAGGCTCAGGTTAGAGTGTGTAGGAGGGAAGGGGACTATTTCCCAGTAAAAGTGGGCCTTAGACAAGGATGTGTGATGTCACCGTGGTTGTTCAATATATTTATAGATGGGGTTGTAAGAGAAGTAAGAGGTGTTGGGCTAAAAGATAAAGAAGCAAATACAAAGTGGGAGTTGTCACAGTTGCTTTTTGCTGATGACACTGTGCTTTTGGGAGATTCTGAAGAGAAGCTGCAGAGGTTGGTGGATGAATTTGGTAGGGTGTGTAAAAGAAGAAAATTGAAAGTGAATATAGGAAAGAGTAAGGTGATGAGAATAACAAAAAGAATAGGTGACGAAAAATTGGATATAAGATTGGAGGGAGAGAGTATGGAGGAGGTGAATGTATTCAGATATTTGGGAGTGGACATGTCGGCGGATGGGTCTATGAAGGATGAGGTGAATCATAGAATTGATGAGGGGAAAAGGGTGAGTGGAGCACTTCGGAGTCTGTGGAGACAAAGAACCTTGTCCATGGAAGTAAAGAGGGGAATGTATGAGAGTATAGTTATACCAACGCTCTTATATGGGTGTGAAGCATGGGTGATGAATGTTGCAACGAGGAGAAGGCTGGAGGCAGTGGAGATGTCATGTCTGAGGTCAATGTGTGGTGTGAATATAATGCAGAGAATTCGGAGTTTGGAAATTAGGAGGAGGTGCAGGATTACCAAAACGATTGTCCAGAGAGCTGAGGAGGGGTTGTTGAGGTGGTTTGGACATGTAGAGAGAATGGAACGAGACAGAGTGACTTCAGAGTGTATAAATCTGTAGTGGAGGGAAGGCGGGTAGGGTCGGCCTAGGAAAGGTTGGAGGGAGGGGTAAAGGAAGTTTGTGTGCGAGGGCTTGGATTTCCAGCAAGCATGTGTGAGCGTATTTGATAGGAGTGAATGGAGGCATATGGTTTTTAATACTTGACGTGCTGTTGGAGTGTGAGCAAAGTAACATTTATGAAGGGATTCAGGGAAACCGGCAGGCCGGACTTGAGTTCTGGAGATGGGAAGTACAGTGCCGGCACTCTGAAGGAGGGGTGTAAATGTTGCAGTTTTATAACTGTAGTGTAAAGCACCCTTCTGGCAAGACAGTGATGGAGTGAATGATGATGAAAGTTTTTCTTTTTCGGGCCACCCTGCCTTGGTGGGAATCGGCCGATGTGTTAAAAAAAAAAAAAAAAAAAAAAAAAATCTTAATATAGCCCTATTTTTATAACGTTGGTTTAAATAACCTTTTGAGAGGAATGTGAGAGGAGCAATAAGTTTTCAGATACAGCAGCTAAGCCTGAGTAAGTACCATTTTAGCCTATAAGTATTCTCCCTTTTACCCTAAGACCTTTTAAGTAAATACCCTATGCTAGTACATGTAGAACCTTGATGATTAAATAAGGGGAAAATAACATAACAGTATACATTACTAAAGTTAAAAAGAGAAACTTGTTTTTCTTTTTGGGCCACCCTGCCTTGGTGGAATACGGCCAGTTTGTTGAAAGTAGTAGTAGTTTGTTTTTTAAGGTTACAGTGGACCCCCGAGTTTCGTAAAAACTTCACTCCTGAAGTCTGCTCAAGTGCCATTACCGAACGAATTTACTCCCTTAAGGAAAAATGTCACGTAGGTTAGTCTATTTCAGACCCCCAAAAATACTTTTCCACAAGCACTTACAATATTATACTTACATAAATGTACGATTTCCGGGGTTTACGAAACTCGGGGGTCCACTGTATTGATTTTATTATTTAACAAGAGCACATTTGTACTCCAACATGACCAAAACAAACCTACGGTGTGCAAATGGCTGCTTTTGTGAATTACTACCATAAACTGGTAGTAATACATTATATCTGATAATATTCCCTTAATATCTGGATCATATGAGGCAAGTGAAAATATTATTACCGGGAGTTTGATGGTAAACAAGTGAATTAGCCTACTGATACTACCCGTAGTCCAGCCGTCTTTATTTCCTGGTTTACTTTAACCTACCGCTGCTAAAGATTTTTATGATTGTTTTATTTATTCATCATTTTATATAAAATAGTTTACATGATCCATTATTGGGTCATATATAGGAGCTTAGATTACTGTCTAGTATCAAAAAACTTCTCTAGACTTAGGATGAGGCCTCCAAGAGGCTGGGTAAATTTTCTTGACTTATTTTGGGGAAAAAATTAGCATCTTTGATGCCATAAAATACGGTATCTTCTTTTTGTAAGCAGTGATCATTTGTTTTTTGTACAGTACCTGTACGGTACAGTACTGTGTTTAGACTTGGGTCCCATCCCCAAGCTGTCCCATTTTATAGATGCAAATATACAAATATTCCAAAATCTGAAACACTTCCAGTCCCATGCATTTCAGATACAGGATTCTTAACTGTACCAACACTTTTGTATGGGTGTGAGGCATGAGTTTGGAATGTTGCAGTGAGGAGGAGGCTAGAGCCAGTGGAGATGTCATGGTTTGATATCACTGTATGGTGTGAACATTATGCAGAGGGTTTGGAGCATAGTAAGTAAGAGATTATGTGGGGTTACCACTGGTATTATTTAAGAGAGCTGAGGAGGGGTTGTTAAGGTGGTTTAGCCATTTAGAGAGGATGGAGAATGAAAGTATGACAGAGGGTGTATAAATCTGGGGTGAAATTTAGGAGGTTAGGGGTTGTCCTAGGATCAGGCTTTGAGTTTTAAGGGCTTGAGTATCCAGCAGGCTTGTGTGAGCTTGTTGGATAGGAGTCACTGGAGACAAGTGGGTTTTATTGGATGTGCTGTTGGAGTGTGAACAAGGTAACTTTTATGAAGGGACTTGAAGAAACTGGTCAGCCGGACTGAGTCTTGAAGGTGGAAAGGGCAGGGCTGCAATCTGAAGGAAGGGTGGGGATGTTGCAGTAAGAGGGTAATCAGAATTTTGATGTCAGCATATTTCAGGAAAGACAGTAATTGAATGAATGATGGTGAATGCTTTTTCTTCTTTGGGCCACCCTACAATGGCAGGAGAAGGTTGTTGAGGTGCAGTTTTCCCTCAGTTGATGAAGGTTCACTTTGAGAATTTATTATTAGACAATGTACTGTTTCTATTGGTAAATCTGTATATGGGGCGTACATTACCCATGCGAGATCACTGTGGTTTGTGAATCACAATGAATATTTTGATTATGCAGAATCAAGTTTTTATAGCTTGACTGAGCTTAGTACAGCTGCCATGGACATGGAATAAATCTACAGCATAAACAAAGGGCCCCCATTTACATACAGAAAAGCTGTAATGAACAGTCAAAACTTTTTCATTGATTACTAAGGTTCAAAGTGGGGACAAGACTTGACAGCCCCACCACTCTATTGAACATGCTATTTTTTATTTTATTTTATTAACACATTGGTCGATTCCCACCAAGGCAGGTGGCCCCCCCAAAAAAAAACTCATCATCATTCACTTCATCACTGTCTTGCCAGAGGCATGCTTGCACTACAGTTATAAAACTGCAACATTAACACCCCTCCTTCAGAGTGCACTGTACTTCCCATCAAGTCCGGCCTGCCGGATTCCCTGAATCCCTTCATAAATGTTACTTTGCTCACACTCCAACAGCACATCAAGTATTAAAAACCATTTGTCTCCATTCACTCCTATCAAATACGCTCATGTATGCTTGCTGGAAGTCCAAGCAACTTGCACACAAAACCTCCAACCTTTCCTAGGCCAACTTCTAACCCGCCTTCCCTCCACTACAGATTTATACACTCTCGAAGTCATTCTTTTTTGTTCCATCCTCTCTACATGTCTGAACCATCTCAACAACCCCTCCTCAGCCCTCTGGCTAATAGTTTTGGTAATCCCGCACCTCCTCCTAATTTCCAAACTATGAATTCTCTGCATTACATTCACACCACACATTGCCCTCAGACATGACATCTCCACTGCCTCCAGCCTTCTCCTTGTTGCAACATTCACCACCCATGCTTCACACCCATATGAGTGTTGGTATAACTATACTTATAAATTTCCCTCTTTGCTTCCATGGACAAAGTTCTTTGTCTCCACAGACTTCTAAGTGCACCACTCACCCTTTTCCCCTCATCAATTCTATGATTCACCTCATCCTTCAGAGACCCATCTGCTAACACGTCCACTTCTAAATTTATTATTTATTATTAACACATCGGCTGATTCCCACCAAGGCAGGGTGGCCCGAAAAAGAAAAACTTTCATCATCATTCACTCCATCACTGTCTTGGCAGAGGTGTGCTTTACACTACAGTTATAAAACTGCAACATTAACACCCCTCCTTCAGAGTGCAGACACTGTACTTCCCATCTCCAGGACTCAAGTCCGGCCTGCCGGTTTCCCTGAATCCCTTCATAAATGTTACTTTGCTTACACTCCAACAGCACGTCAAGTATTAAAAACCATTTGTCTCCATTCACTCCTATTAAATACGCTCACACATGCTTGCTGGAAGTCCAAGCCCCTCGCACACAAAACCTCCTTTACCCCCTCCCTCCAACCTTTTCTAGGCCGACCCCTACCCCGCCTTCCCTCCACTACAGATTTATACACTCTCGAAGTCATTCTGTCTCGTTCCATTCTCTCTACATGTCCGAACCACCTCAACAACCCCTACTCAGCTCTCTGGATAATAGTTTTGGTAATCCGCACCTCCTCCTAATTTCCAAACTCTGAATTCTCTGCATTATATTCACACCACACATTGACCTCAGACATGACATCTCCACTGCCTCCAGCCTTCTCCTCATTGCAACATTCATCACCCATGCTTCACACCCATATAAGAGTGTTGGTATAACTATACTCTCATACATTCCCTCTTTACTTCCATGGACAAAGTTCTTTGTCTCCACAGACTCGAAGTGCTCCACTCACCCTTATTCCTCATCAATTCTATGATTCACCTCATCCTTCATAGACCCATCTGCTGACATGTCCACTCCCAAATATCTGAATACATTCACCTCCTCCATACTCTCTCCCTCCAATCTGATATCCAATCTTTCGTCACCTAATCTTTTTGTTATAATCATCACCTTACTCTTTCCTATATTCACTTTCAATTTTCTTCTTTAACACACCCTACCAAATTCATCCACCAACCTCTGCAACTTCTCTTCAGAATCTCCCAAAAGCACAGTATCATCAGCAAAAAGCAACTGTGACAACTCCCACTTTGTATTTGATTCTTTATCTTTTAACCCCACACCTCTTGCCAAGACCCTCACATTCACTTCTCTTCCAACTCCATCTATAAATATATTGAACAACCACGGTGACATCACACATCCTTGTCTAAGGCCCACTTTTACTGGGAAATAGTCCCCCTCCCTCCTACACACTCTAACCTGACCCTCACTATCCTCATAAAAACTCTTTACTGATTTCAGTAACCTACCTCCTATTCCATACACCTGCAACATCTGCCACAGTGCCCCCCTATCCACCCTATCATACGCCTTTTCCAAATCCATAAATGCCACAAAAACCTCTTTACCCTTATCCAAATACTGTTCACCTATATGTTTCACTGTAAACACTTGGTCTACACACCCCCTACCTTTCCTAAAGCTCCCTTGTTCATCTGCTATCCTGCTTTCTGTCTTACTCTTAATTCTTTCAATAATAACTCTACCATACACTTTACCAGGTACACTCAACAGACTTATTCCCTATAATTTTTGCACTCTCTTTTGTCCCTTTGCCTTTATACAAAGGAACAATACATGCTCTCTGCCAATCCCTAGGTACCTTACCCTCTTCCATACATTTATTAAATAATAGCACCAACCACTCCAAAACTATATCCCCACCTGCTTTTAACATTTCTATCTTTATCCCATCAATCCCAGCTGCCTTACCCCCTTTCATTCTACCCACTGCCTCACGAACTTCCCCCACACTCACAACTGGCTCTTCCACACTCCTACAAGATGTTATTCCTCCTTGCCCTATACACGAAATCACAGCTTCCCTGTCTTCATCAACATTTAACAACTCCTCAAAATATTCCCTCCATCTTCCCAATACCTCTAACTCTCCATTTAACCCTTTCAGGGTTATTGACGTACTAGTACGGCTTACGCCCTGGGGTTATTGACGTACTAGTACGCCTAAATTCTAGCGCCCTCAAATCAAGCAGAAACAGGCTGTTAGGCCTAGATGTGATAGAATGGGTCTGTGCGGTCAGTGTGCGCAGTATAAAAAAATTCCTGCACCACACAGTGCATAATGCGGAAAATAAAACTCTGACCGTGTTTTTGGTTAAAAACAGCGACTTTGCAGTCTATTTTCGTATGGTATTTATTGATGTATTCTCGTTTTCTTGGTCTCATTTGATAGACGGGAAGATATATTACAGAAATAGAGATGATTTTGATTGGTTTGACAACAAGTACCTTGAAATTGAGCTCAAAGTAGTGAAAATGTTCGATTTTTGACGATGTTCAAGAGAAAACAAATCACACCATGCATCCAATACACATCAACTGGCGAGTCTAATATTCATGCACATATGCTATAATATTATTTATACCATTTTTACAATGATGCAGTTGTATACATAACAGTAAATCTTCTATTTGTTTGCGAGAATAAAAATTCAAAATGAAAAGCAAAAGTAATGTAAGAGGGGCCTGGAAACGTGACTAATGAACAGAGAAGACGTTATTTTAGTGCCAGGAATGTCTGCCTTGTTTATTCTGGACCCTATTTTGAAATTGGCATCGTTTGAAATTTGTGTGAAATTGGCCAAATTGCCATTTTCTGACCACTACTATTTTGGGTAGTTGTAATAGGTAAATAGGCGGTTTCTTGTATTCAATCGATAGAAGAAATGGAGTTCTAGCGAAATAGCTCTAATTTTAGTTGTCTGAAACATTGGAATTTGCCGAAAATAGGGCTCAAAGTGGGCGAAATCGCCGATGCGTAAGTGTCATGGCTGCCGCTAACTTCGCGAAAGCATAATTCCGTTAGTTTTCGATCAAATTTCATAATTTTTGTGGCGTTATGATCGGAAAAAGGTTCTCTATCATTTCATAAGAAAAAATAATTTTTTTATTTTTATAAAATTCTTGGACCCTGAGAACGAGTTTCGGAGACCCCCCTTGGACCCTGAAAGGGTTAATAACTCTCCTCTCCTATGTTTAACTGTCAAATCCATTTGTTCCCTAGGCTTCCTCAACTTATTAATCTCACTCCAAAACTTTTTCTTATTTTCAACAAAATTTGCTGATAACATCTCACCCACTCTCTCATTTGCTCTCTTTTTACATTGCTTCACCACTCTCTTAACCTCTCTTTTTCTCTCCATATACTCTTCCCTCCTTGCATCACTTCTACTTTGTAAAAACCTCTCATATGCTAACTTTTTCTCCCTTACTACTCTCTTTACATCATCATTCCACCAATCGCTCTTCTTCCCTCCCGCATCCACTCGCCTGTAACCACAAACTTCTGCTGAACACTCTAACACTACATTTTTAAATCTACCCCATACATCTTCGACCCCATTGCCTACACTCTCACTAGCCCATCTATCCTCCAATAGTTGTTTATATCTTACCCTAACTGCCTCCTCTTTTAGTTTATAAACCTTCACCTCTCTCTTACTTACTGCTTCTATTTTCCTTGTATCCCATCTACCTTTTACTCCCACTTTAGCTATAACTAAAAAGTGATCTGATATATCTGTGGCCCCTCTATAAACATGTACATCCTGAAGTCTACTCAACAGTCTTTTATCTACCAATACGTAGTCCAACGAACTACTGTCATTACGCCCTACATCATATCTTGTATACTTATTTATCCTCTTCTTCTTAAAATATGTATTACCTATAACTAAACCCCTTTCTATACAAAGTGAAAGATTTTGTGCCTGCTCTGCATTTTGTACTGTGACAATGTGTGTGCCACTCTTAAGAAAGTGTAAGGAAATGTTCTGCTCAACAAGGCGAAGGAGCGCCTTGTTGATGCTGTGGCTGGAATGCTCCCATTATCATTTACACCTGGCACCCCAAACTTACCTACCACACCCTCTCTACATGTTTCTCCTACTTTAGCATTTAGGTCCCCTACCACAATTACTCTCTCACTTGGTTCAAAAGTTCTTATACATTCGCTTAACATCTCCCAAAATCTCTCTCTCTCCTCTACACTCCTCTCTTCTCCAGGTGCATACATGCTTATTATGACCCACTTTTCGCATCCGACCCTTATTTTAATCCACATAATCCTTGAATTTAAACATTTATATTCCCTCTTCTCCTTCCATAACTGATCCTTCAACATTATTGCTACCCCTTCCTTAGCTCTAACTCTCTCAGATACTCTTGACTTAATCCCATTTATTTCTCCCCACTGAAACTCGCCTACCCCTTTCAGCTTTGTTTCGCTTAGGGCCAGGACATCTAACTTCTTTTCATTCATAACATCAGCAATCATCTCTTTCTTATCATCCGCACTACATCCATGCACATTCAAACAACCCAGTTTTATAAAGTTTTTCTTCTTCTCTTTTTTAGTAAATGTGTACAGGAGAAGGGGTTACTAGCCCATTGCTCCCGGCATTTTAGTCGCTTCATACGACACGTATGGCTTACAGAGGAAAGATTCTTTTCCACTTCCCCATGGACAATAGAGAAAATAAAAAGAACAAGAGCTATCAAGAAAAAGAAGAAAAACCTAGATGTGTGTATGTATATATATGCATGTGCATGCCTGTGTAGTGTGACCTAAAGTGTAAGTAGAAGTAGCTAGATATACCTGTTATCCAGCGTGTTTATGAGACAGAAAAAAGAAACCAGCAATCCTACCATCATGTAAAACAGTTTCAGGTTTCTGTTTCACAGTCACCTGGCAGGATGGTAGTACAGTGGTATCTCGAGTTACGATGGTCCCCAAAATCGCCCTTTTATGTAAGTTTATTTTTTTAAATGCTTTTGTAAGTATATTTTTGGAGGTGTAAAAGGACTAGTCTATTTTACATTATTCCTTATGGGGATAAATTCGTTTGGTAATGGCACTTGAACAGCATTCTCGAACGAAAAAATATCGTAACTCGAGGTACCACTGTACCTCCCTGGGTGGTTGCTGTCTACCAACCTACTACCTACACTTCTAAATATCTGAATATATTCACCTCCTCCATACTCTCTCCCTCCAATCTGAAATCCAATCTTTCGTCACCTAATCTTTTTATCCTCATCACCTTACTCTTTCCTATATTCACTTTTAATTTTCTTCTTTTACATACCCTACTAAACTCATCCACCAACCTCTGCAACTTCTCTTCAGAATCTCCTAAACGTATAGTGTCATCAGCAAAGAGCAAATGTGACAACTCCCACTTCGTGTTAGATTCTTTATCTTTTAACCCCAAACTTCTTGCCAAGACCCTCACATTCACTTCTCTTACAACCCCATCTAAAATATATTAAACAACCAAGGTAACATCACACAGCCTTGTTTAAGGCCTGCTTTTACTGGGAAATAATCTCCCTCTACTTTCGTTTTTTCTTTTGGGCCACCCTGCTTCGGTGGGAAACGGCCGATGTGTTGAAAGAAAGAAGAATCTACCTCTCTCCTACATACTCTAACCTGAGCCTCACTATCCTCGTAAAAACTCTTCACTGCTTTCAGTAACCTACCTCCTATTCCATACACCTGCAACATCTGCCATATTGCCCCACATCTACCACATTGAACATGCTAATGAGAACAAATATGAAAACTGTCTCAGGAGAAATAAAAATAGAAATACCCTAATCTACAGATATTTAGCTACTATTCAGATGGGCATGATTGGTACAAACATTCTCTCTTCAACACTATGTTTTGTTTTACTTTTATTTAGTATTTCCACACTCTTTCATTTTTTTATAATTCTAAATACATACCAAAAATCTATTTGGCAATATCCCATTTTAATAGATGCATACACCTTTTCTTTATCTTATTTTGCACCAATTTGCAAGTTAGTTTTTAATGATTCAACTGTACACAGCACAATTTAGGTAACTATTTTTAATGTGTGTTAATAAGCATATATGAATTTATATAACTTACTTAAGAATTTATGTGCATTACTCTGAGGCCATAAGAGACCTGAGGTTGCAGCTCCATGGAGGGGACCACCATCTGGGTGTATCCAACCATCATTATGACATTATATATAATGTATACAACAATAATATATTTTTTAACATTTTTTTAATTCAATGTCTGAACTTTGGTAAAAAAAAAAAATTCAAATGCTATTAGCATGTAAAACACACAAATATGAAAAACAAAAAAAAACATTAAGTTAATTTTAAAATGGTACATGATAGACAGACTCCACAAAGCTTCAAAATTAGACACAAAAAAGTTATTTCATGCCAGCTGAAAGTTTATTCCACAAAGCTCTAAGAAAAGTAGACGCAAAAAAGTTATTTCAGGTCAGCAGAAAGTTAGTGGGATCAAAAACTAGAGCTCTCATCTATAACCTAACTTAAGTCATGTGAACTGTCTCTACATATAAACTTTACATAATTTTTATATATTTAAGAGGGCCTCAATATGAGGCTAAAATATACAATACTTATTACATTTTTTTGTCTCCATGTAAGTTTGTGCCAGTGACTAGTATCCTCACTATGACTTCCATGACAGTATCCCACTTTTGTATCAAGTATGAAAACTATTACTCTCTTAACTTTAGAATTACATTAATATACACTTAACACCTATTAGAATCTCTCTCCTGAATTCTTTGAATATTTATTCACAAAATTTGTTTAACCCTTTGACTGTTTCAGTTGTATATATACGTCTTACGAGCCACTGTTTCGGACGTATCAATACGCCTAAATTCTAGCGGCTTCAAATCAAACGGGAGAAAGCTGGTAGGCCCACATATGAGAGAATGGGTCTGTGTGGTCAGTGTGCGCAGTATAAAAAAAAATCCTGCAGCACGCAGTACATAATGAGAGAAAAAAAACTCCGACCATTTTTTGGACTAAAACGCCGACTTTGAGGTGTATTTCCGTATAGTATTTATGGTTGTATTCTCTTTTTTATGGTCTCATTTGATAGAATGGACAACATACTACAGAAATATAGATGATTGTGATTAGTTTTATGATGAAAACGACCTTGAAATTGAGCTCAAAGTAGGAGAAATGTTCGATTTTTGCAAATGTTCAAGAGTAAACAAATCACGCCACGCATCCAATACACATGAATTGGTGAGTCTAATATTCTTTCACAAGTGCACTGATATTATTTATACCATTTTTACAATAATGCAATAGTCTGCATAACGGTAAATCTTCTATTTTTTATGTGAATAAAAAATCGAAATAGAAACCAAAAGTAATATAAGAGGGGCCTAAAGACGTGACTAATGAACAGATAACATCTTATTTTAGTGCCAGGAATGTCTGCATTGTTTATTCTAGACCCTATTTTGAAATTGACAACTTTTTTATTTTGCATGAAATTTGCCAAATTGCCAATTTCTGATCACTTTATTGGGTAGTTGAAATCGATAAATTGGTGGTTTCTTGTACTCAATCGATAGAATAAATGGAGTTCTAAATAAATATCTATGAGTTTGGTCAACTGGAACAATGGAATTTACCGAAAATAGGGCTCAAAGTCGGCGAAATTGCCGATGCATATATATTGCTGAGATCACTAACTTCGTGAGAGCGTAATACCGTGAGTTTTCCATCAAATTTCAAACTTTTGGTGTCTTTACCATCGGGAAACGATTCTCTATCATTTCATAAGAAAAAATAATTTATTTATTTTTCTTAAATTTTGCGACAACAGGAGAGCACTCAGGATTGAGGGTTGCGACAGTCAAAGGGTTAAATTAAAACACTCTAAATGGATGATAGGGATAATCGTGTAAATTACACACTAGTCTTGCTAGTAAGAGCAGTTGATTGGATAAAGACAGAGTAAGTTCTGTAAAAGAAAAACTATTCAGTAACAACTCAACAAATTTGAAGAAATCTTGAGTAAGAACTTGAAAATAAGGAAATTAAAAGTAAACATGAAAAAGATCAAGGTGATGAGAGTAACAAAAAGTTTGTTCAAAGAAACTTGGATACTAGATTGAAGTGAATATATTTAGATATTTGGGAGTGGACATGTAGGAGATGGGGCCTACGAAAGATGAAATGAACCATACAATGGGAAAAAATGTAGATAGAGATTTGAATCATCTGTGAAAAAAAAAGTATTTATGAAGGTAGAGAGAGAAATATACCAAAATATAATAGTGCCAACCCTTTGAAATGGGTGCAAGGTGTGGGTTTTAAACATTACTGCAATTAGGCTGGAGGCAGTGGAGAGGTCATTTCTGAAAGCAACTTGTGGTGTGAATATTATGCAAAGAATTTAGAGTAAAGAAATTACAAAAGGTATAATTCAGAGGGCAGAGGAGGGGTTGTCATCGTATAAACCTTTAGAGAGGATGGTGTAGAATAGGATTACCAAGAGGGTATAAATTTGGGGTGGAAAGTAGGAGCAATAGGGGTTGTCCTAGGAAAGGTTAGAGGGAGGGTGTGAACATTTTAAAGTGGAATTGGCTAAGAGCATCCAGCAGACATATAACCATGTTTTAAAAGCAGGTATGATAGAGCCCACATTAAGAAAAGGGTAAAATTTATAGTTTTATTTCTGAACCTATAAACCACCTGAGCATAACTCTATTAATATAGTTGCTAACAACTTGAGTGTAGCTCTCTTCCTGTAGCGACACACAACTGAAGCACGACTCTTCCTGTAGCAACAGACAACTGAAGCACGACTCTTCCTGTATCAACACACATCTGAAGCACAGCTCTCTTCCTGTAGCAACAAACAACTGAAGCACAGCTCTCTTCCTGTAGCAACAAACAACTGAAGCACAGCTCTTCCTGTAGCAACAAACAACTGAAGCATAGCTCTCTTCCTGTAGCAACAAACAACTGAAGCACAGCTCTCTTCCTGTAGCAACAAACAACTGAAGCACAGCTCTCTTCCTGTAGCAACAAACTGAAGCACAGCTCTCTTCCTGTAGCAACAAACAACTGAAGCACAGCTCTCTTCCTGTAGCAACAAACAACTGAAGCACAGCTCTCTTTCTGTAGCAAACAACTGAAGCACAGCTCTTCCTGTAGCAACAAACAACTGAAGCACAGCTCTTCCTGTAGCATCAAATGAAACTGCTCTCTACTTATAGTAACAAACAAATGAAACAGCTCTCTTCCTGTAGCAAAAAATGAAACAACTCTCTTCCTGTGGTAAAAATTGAAACAGCTCTCTTCCTGTAGTAACAAAAAATTGAAACAGGTCTCTTCCTGTAGTAACAAAAAATTGAAACAGGTCTCTTCTTGTAGTAACAAAAATTGAAACGGCTCTCTTCCTGCAGTAACAAACAAATGAAACAACTCTCTTCCTGTAGCAACAAAAAATGAAACGGCTTTTCTTTCCTGTAGCTACAAACAACTCTAGCACAGCTCTAATTCTAAAGTTACAAAACCTGAGGATAACTTTACTACAGTTGTCATGAACAGGTAATCAGAAATAGGCAGACACATACATATGAGATTAACATATTTCAATTACGATGTACACTGCTAAATGTTTTCAACTTCATTTTTTTCACACAGTCTATGCATTCACTGAATGATGTTTGGTTATACGTATAGGTATCTGGAATACTGCACCTACAGATTAGAAAGTACAATGAATTCCATATGCTGTATTATAAAATATTAGTATTAAAATCCAAATACTAGTTGATGAATGTACTCACTTAAACGTTTAGCAGTTCCACTCTGGGACACAGAGTCTATAGCACGAGCATAAGGTCCACCACCAGAATATGTTGATCCACCATATTGGTCACTTTCCTCATCAGAACGAGCTGGGTCATCGTAAGTTGGGGAGAATGTAGAGTTGCTGATGCGAGAGGTAGTCATGTCACCAGGAACAGTGGAGTAGTAGGTGCTGCTTGGGGGCTGAAAATGGAATCAAAGTAACCTTGAAAATCTACATGTAGGTAATGAACTTTAAATGCTCCCTTTTACTATTACAAATAGTACATAACACGAAAACCTGCAAACAAAAAACATTGAGAATTATGTGAGTAAACCTCTGGAATATGGAAAGCTGCTATTAATACTTTGAATAACAGTGCTTTCTTGAAATAACTACTCCTGGTTTTATATTGCTTCATAAGCACAAATTATGGGAATCACAATGGTATTATGCAACTTGCTTCCTACCATGAATATTAGTGAAATCACATATGTAAAATCAAAGTCTTGTAAAAGACTTTTCATGCACAGTAATTAATATTGAGCTACAATTTAGTAATTGGGTTCATCAAGCAATTAGCAGTGTCAGTGAGAATTAACATTGACAAAGTCTATAATACAAAGATCACCGTCTGTTACTCGAGTCGGGTTCACTGCAACACAAGTTTTGAAACGAAGCAGCTCCACGCTTCCCTGTTGATTAAATAACATTTCATGTGCAGTCACAATAAATGTTAAAGCATAGTTTGATTTTCAAACATTGCAGCATGACTGACCCATTATACTCCGTCCTTTTTATTTACTATTATTACTGCAGAACCACTGCTTTTCACATTCTTCATTTAGTTATGCTTTAATAATGTAGCAGATGTAACTCTTAATTTTTGATGACATTGAAGCCTAATATGGAAATATTTAAAGGAATCCAATTGAAAATACTTAAACATTAGTAGAGCTGATATTTCCATGGGACGGAGTATACGAAACTGCAGATGACACTTACACCACCAGAGCCATACTCTCCAGCCACACACGAGTAGTAGTTGCCAGACCCGTGCCGAGGCTGCAAGCAAGAGATGCAAAATTAGGAGGGAGCAGGTGAGTTACTGATGCATGAGAACGGGGGCATCCTGGTATTCTGAACAGGATATAGGGGGCAGCATCAGGAGATGTTTTGTAAATATTAAGTACATTTCAAACAGAATGGATGGATTTATTAGTATATTAATGGGATATTTTACATAATATACAAATAAGTGTAAATCATATACTAAATTCCTAGCAGATATGAATTTTGTTATAAACTAATTCCCTTAAAAGTAATTTAATTATAGAAAAAATTACTTAATAGCCACTACCATCTTGCTGAATAACATTGATGTATTTATTAACTTCTGGTACTATATATTTCAAAAATAAATAATCTTTTTTTTGTACGTGAAAAAGGTCAAATACTTTTGTATAAATACATGCAAGCATACAAAAATTAATAACCAGAAAGAAATGCACGGCATTGTGCCCACACTGTGCATGTGTATCAGTAACACACACACATACACACATACCCACCCCCATCTTCTCCCTCCCTCACCATCACATCCTCTGCAGCCAATGCTCGCCTGGCAAATTTAAAGAGTGGCCTTTAGAAATCTCAACAAAGAGTCATTCTGGGCCCTTTATATAACATGTCAGGTCCATCTTGGAGTATGCAGCACTAGTATGGAACCCACACCTGAGGAAGCATGTTAAGAAACTGGAGAAAGTGCAAAAAATACCCACCAAAGTTTGTTCTTGAGTTAAGGGGCATAAGTTTTGAGGAGAGATTAATGGAACAGAATCTAATGACATTGGAGGATAGAAGAACTAGGGGAGATATAATATAGAAAATATTCATGGGAATTGATAAAGCAGACAGGGGCAGGCTGTCTGGGAGGAGAGAAATGGGTACTCGGGGACACAACTGGAAGTTGAAGACGGAGATGAGCCACAGAGATGTCAGAAAATATTTCCTCAGTCTCGTGGTTGGAAAGTGGAATGATCTCAGTGAAGAAATGGCAGAGGCAGGCTTTAAGAGCAAGTACAATAAGACCCACTAGCCTAGGAGAGTGAATCTGACAAGTGGCAGGTTGAGAGGCAGGACCTGGAGCTAAAACTCGACCCTTGCAGCTACATATAGGAGGGTATATACAAATGAGGTATGTACATGTTCTCTGATTCACAGGATGATCTGTCTAAAGATATCTGACTGTAGTGGCATTGGGTGACCCTTCATGTGATGGCTGTGAGAACCTGGTACAATATGATCAATACACAAGCAGGCAAATACTGTTTCTCACAACCAACACTTATCGGAAGATAGTCAGAAGTCCAATCTTGGTTTGATGAAAAACAGTTAGATCATTAATTCAGACCTAGGATGCTGCCAGCAATCTTGCAGGACCTGAGTTGATATAAATAGTGAATTTAGAGAATAGTAGTCACTGGTAAGAGAGTGAAAGTCATGAACTATTTAATATGCAGAAGAATCTGCAAGATCCTTGTCCTCAACTCCATATGACTGGGGACCCAACACAATATTACTTTTTATGAGTTTGATAAAGATTTAGCAGAGCCAGTATTGAATACAACTGATGAGGGGATACAAGGAAGCAAAGGTCTCAGACAGTGGCAATGCACTTTGATATATGATTATAAAGGGATACAAAACAATAGTCAAGAAAGGTGTTTTAATACAATGTTTGCTTTACAACACAGTTATAAAGCAAACTGAGGAAGTAGTAAGCCCAAAGAACAGAAACTTGTTCTCCACAATGCTAAAACAAAGGAATGGGGAATGAGACACATGGATTGACAGAGTGTTACAAGCACTGTCTACAAACAGGTGATTACAAAAAAGTAATTACCAAATCCTCATGCAGATCTCAGTAAATTGGTGCATGACCAGCTAGATGGTTTGCTAAATCAATGCTGAACTTTGTTTCAGCTATATCCAAAATAATGTGTTACTCACCAATAGGCAACACGTGAAAATGCATAGAGAGATATAACTGTATTTTTCAATCTACCATGCAAAACTGGAGAAAGATGATATAGTACTACTCTTTATAGATCCAAGAAATGCGTTGCTAATAATGTGTTCAGATACCGCATTTCCTGTTTATACACCAGTGTTCACAAACTATATGCTATCCAGTAGATTTTTTTATCAAGTCTTGTATTCTGAAGGTTAATCAACATATATCAGCTATGACGAACATTGACTGGCTTAATGAATTAGAAACATATTCAGATACTAATGAATGCATCAAGAACTTTCTTAAAAAAACACACAACCTCTATAACAGACATTGCCCTAAAAAAACTAAACAGATCACAGCTAAGAGACTTAACAATCTCTGGCTAACACCCAGCATCCTTAAATCCATAAACAAGAGGCACCAATATGAAAAACAATACAGAAGGGGTCTAATAACCAGAGAACAATCCAGATGCTACTCATCAATCCTTACTAGCCTGATAAGAAGGTCCAAAAAATTGTATTATGAGAACAGACTCCAGACCGTAAAAGATGATATGAAAAAGACCTGGAAAACCCTATCTGCAATTCTAGGAAATAAAAAGATATCCACGAACAATACCATCAAATTATCAAAAACAGACGAACCCCTACTCTCACCAACTGAGACAGCAAACAGACTTAATGTTTTCTTCTCCACCATAGGAAAGAATCTAGCGAGTAAAATCCCAAGCTCGAACACTCATCCAACAGACTACCTCACCAACACCTATCCAGATACACTATTCCTAGCTCCTACCAACTCAATTGAAGTCTCGCTCATAATCAACACCCTTAAAAACAAAGCAGGAGACATAAACAGCTTACCACCATTTATGTACAAAAAAGCTTCACACGTACTGTCACCAATTATAGCAGCATTATTCAATAAATCCATTGAATCTTCTACCTTCCCATCAATTCTCAAAATAGCTAGGGTCACCCCGATTCACAAAGGAGGTGACCAAACTGACTTGAATAATTATAGACCAATCTCAAATTTACCACTGCTTTCTAAAATCTTCAAAAAATTAATTCATAGACAGATTTATTCCTACCTCGTCTCACACAATGTACTCAACCCCTGTCAATTTGGATTCAGGACTAACAAGAGCACAAACGATGCTATAACACACATGTTAGAGTTAATATACACCGCACTTGAGAAGAAAGAAGTTCCCCTGGGAATCTTCATAGACCTACGCAAAGCATTTGATACAGTCGACCATGATTTATTGCTCACAAAATTAGCGCACTATGGTATTAGGGGGCACCCACTCAACTACCTAAAGTCGTACCTTAGCAACAGAAGCCAGTACGTGTACACAAATGGAGAGAACTCTTCCACACAACAAATTACAGTCGGAGTCCCTCAAGGAAGTGTCCTGGGGCCACTCCTATTCTTCATTTACATAAACGACCTACCGAATGCATCACAACTACTCAAACCCATATTATTTGCAGATGACACAACATATGTCTTCTCTCATCCAAATCCAGTCATACTAGCCAACACAGTTAATGCCGAATTACAGAAAATATCAACATGGATGAAGACAAATAAGCTTACTCTCAATACTGACAAGACCTACTTCATTCAGTTTGGAAACAAAGCTACAAATGTTCCACTTAACATAACGCTCAATGGTTCACCCATCACAAGACTCACAGAGGGAAAATTCCTAGAAATCCACCTTGACAGTAGTCTTAAATTCCAAACACACATACAACAAATATCCAAGAAAATCTCAAAGACAGTAGGTATATTATCTAAGATACGCTATTATGTGCCACAACCAGCTCTCATTGCACTATATCATTCTCTTATCTACCCTTATCTCACCTATGGAATCTGTGCATGGGGCTCAACAACATTAAATCACCTTAGACCACTCATAACCCAGCAAAAGGCTGCAGTCAGGATGATAACAAATTCCCACTCGAGACAGCATACTCCACCTATATTCAAAACTTTAAAACTACTCACCATAAAAAATATTCATACCTTTTCATGTGCCTTCTACATACATAAAACTCTACATGCTAATATCAACCCTCCGCTCAAAATTCTCCTCAACAACTTTAATAGGTCTCACGACCACGACACAAGACACAGATCACTATTTGACATACCCAGAGTCCATACTAACCAATGTAAAAATTCTATGCACATAAAGGGCCCCAGAATCTAGAATTCATTACCAGTAAATATTAAGTTAACCTTGTCGGAAAATCAATTCAAGACTCTTCTCAAAAATCACCTACTCACCCTATACTAAATACTCATACTGTAACAAACTTTCAAACCTAATGTTATTTTACTTAAGATAATCTCAGTTTTATATTGTCATCCTCCTTAACACTTGTTGCAATTTCATATCATCATATTGTCATTTAAAATAGTATAGTATCATCATTTTGTTAATTTTAAATAAAATACAGTGGTACCTCGAGTTACGATGGTCCCCAAAATCGCCCTTTTATGTAAGCTTATTTTTTTAAATGCTTTTGTAGGTATATTTTTGGGGGTGTAAAAGGACTAGTCTATTTTACATTATTCCTTATGGGGATAAATTCGTTTGGTAATGGCACTTGAACAGCATTCTCGAATGAAAAAATATCGTAACTCGAGGTACCACTGTATATAACTAGAAGAAACTCAATAAATTTCTCTAGTATTAAGTACTTAGTGAATAAATCTTTAGAATAAGCTGTCCCTAATGCCATGGCATGCCAGTGGCTCTCCTTGCATTACAGTTTTATAATTGTAACTACCAATAACTATGTATACTTGTAACTTGCATCAAAATAAAAATATTATATTATTATTATTATTATTATTATTATTATATTTTAACTTTGGAAGAGACTAAAATCAATTATCAGTTACAGTAAATAAAATATATTGTCCCCTATAAAGTGAAGTTTTCCTTGGGGTTCTGTGACTTGTTTAAATGCTACTACCTTAATTAAGAACTTTCTTCAGGGTCAAAAATGTTCTTTTATTTTACAAGTTTGGTTCAGATTGGTTATTTAGTCAAGGTTATTTTGTGTGGGTTATTTAATGTCTAGCATGTGTGCACTTTTTTTTCTTTGTGTGTGTTTTCTACATATGACATTATTTGTATGTCTAGATAGTATGATGCATGAATGCATCATACTATCTAGAAATAGGCAATTTGATCATTCAAAAGATGATTGTAGTGGCTATTTTATGCTAGTTTATACTCAATAAATAAGAGAAAACTTCCAGAATACTTGAGCCATTATTCTGATAATAAATAATTAGTAAAAAGTAAACTATCTGATGAACTCATCAGATTTAAAAAAAAGGTGCATCTAAATAATTACATTATCAGAGAAATACTAGAAGCATTCTGAAGTTAAAAAAAAAAGGGCATAGAAAAACTAAGAGTGAACACAGGAATAAATGAGATACTGCAAGAGTCCTGTACTGGACCCCTATAAACTGCAAGTTGAAGAGTGTAGCAACAAGTACCCTTACTTTGTAATTACTGGTCATACACTTTGCATGAAGAATTAAAATTTAATACATAATTACAAGTTCACCATATGTCATTATCATTCATCTTTTCATCATGGGACTTGTGTCATTGTGTTTGAAAACTAAATAACTTAAATTTTAAATTACTAAAAATATACAGTATTTAGAAATCATTAATATATTTAAAGGTATGAATATATGGTATTGTTTTCATAAAATTAATGAACGATAGAAACACATAATGAGAAAATAACAGCTAGTTAAAATAATAAAAGTACATGACGCTACACAGTAGAGTGAAGGTAGCAGCAAATAAAAAAACAGAAGTAATGAAGTTATGCTTTCAGACCTCTGTTAATTAAGCAAATACAATCATCATGTCCTTGCTATAGCTTCTATAAATACAAAGAAGTTAAAGCAAAAAGCACAGAAAAATGTTACATCAACTGTGCAGTATGCCAAGGTCGGCATTCCTGTTGACAGTGGGCAGAAGCCTGTAACACAGAAAATTCTAAAAGCTTATACAGAAAGTAAAATGTAACCCTGGTGCCCTTGCCACGAACTGTGTGAAAATGCAATCCAGGCGCAGGCTAGGGGTACAAAATAATTTGCAGAACAATTTACAAAATAAATGATACATGTTCATGTACGACTCCAATGCCGCCAGCAACAGCAAGTCGCCTTAACCAACCTGGTGGCCTTCGTTCGGCGTATGGCCACAGTTATAGTCGCCAGAAACGCAGCTGTAGTAGTTGCCAGACCCATGACGTGGCTGCCGGAGCGAACATTCCGGGGGTTAATACACCAAGCATAACCAAAAAGCAAGCACTAGTGTTGGCAGTGTTTGTTGGATTCTTCACACTAACATGCACTTCAGACTAACACAAAGCAGATATCTAATCACACAATATTCAAAGCTCCTTCAGGTGAATATAATGACAGACAAATACTTGAACACTCCTGGGTATAATTGTCTCTTATAATAAGCGATAACCAATGTGGCAGCGAAGGAGCTTTGTATTTGATAGCCATTAGCTAAGGATTCACCTCTATAAAGGAATTTATGTATAACTAAAGCTATATAAAATGAAATTCAGTACTGTAACAGAAAAATTAAACAGCAGCCATTCCTGTGAGTTGAACTGTTAATTAGGAATTTATGTTCATTACAAAATAAAACCCAAGGATAGGGAATTACCTAACTACTAGTATCTAATTTCTGATTATTGAATTCTGAAAATAATCAAAGACCTTCTAAACAGATTACAAATATACCATGTATAAATCACAAACATGTACTGTCCTGTATACAGGAAAATCCTGATGTCTTATAATTAATGTCTATCTTTACATCAACTTTTGTTATTGAAACTCGGCATTTTTATGTTTTTAAGTACAATGCTGGATTAAATACTATACGATTTCTTTGTGTCAGGATATATTAACCCTTAAACTGTCCAAACGTAGATCTACGTTCCCTCGCGTAGCACTCTGAACATAAATCTATGTTTTTACATGCTTTCTTATGGAGAAAATCAAGGTCAAAGCACTACGCACGTAAATATAGATCTACGTTTGGACAGTTTAAGGGTTAAAGATATATGCACAGTAATCTGTCTCTTAATTGGAATTCTCCAATTTAGAATCCTCTCCCATTCAGATTACCCATTACATTCGGCCATTTCCCACCAAGGTAGGGTGACCCAAAAAGAAGAAACATTTTCATCAACATTCACTCCATCACTGTCTTGCCAGAGGCATTCCTACACTACAGTTAAAAAGCTGCAACCTCAACACCCCTCCTTGAGAATGCAGGCACTGTACTTCTCGCCTCCAGGACTCGAGTCTGGCTTGCCGGTTTCCCTGAATCCCTTCAAAAATGTTACTTTCCTCACACTCCAACAGCATGTCAAGTCATAAAAACCATTTGTCTCCACTCGCTCCTATCTAACACGCTCGCGCACGCTTGCTGGAAGTCCAAGCCCCTCACACACACAAAACCTCCTTTACCCCCCTCCCTCCAGCCTTTCCAAGGCTGACCCCTACCTCACCTTCCTTCCGCTACAGATTTATATGCTCTCAAGTCATTCTATTTCGTTCCATTCTCTCTAAATGTCTGAACAACCTCAACAACCCCTCCTCAGCCCTCTGGATAATACTTTTAGTAACCCTGCACCTCCTAATTTCCAAACTATGGATTCTCTGCATTATATTCACACTGCACAGTGCCCTCAGACACAACATCTCCCCTGCCTCCAGACTTCTCCTTGTTGCAATATTCACCACCCATGCTTCACACCTATATACGAGCATTGGTATAACTATACTCTCATACATTTCCCTCTTTGATTCCATGAATAACGTTCTTCATTTCCAGAATCCTCAGTTCACCACTCACCTTTTTCCCCTCATCAGTTCTATGAGTCACCTCGTCTTTCATAGACAGTCTGCTGACAAGTCCACTCCCAAATATCTGAATACATTCACTTTCTCCATACTCCCTCCTTCCAATCTGATATCCAATCTTTCATTACCTAATTTTTTTATCCTCATTACCTTACTTTTTCCTATGCTCACTTTTAATTTCCTTCCTTACCAAACTCGTCCATCTACCTCTGCAATTTCTCTTCAGAATGTCCCAAAAAGCAGTGTCATCAACAAAAAGCAACCGTGACAACTCCCAATTTGTGTTAGATTCTTTATTTTTTAATCCCACACTTCTTGTCAACACCTGAGCATTCACTTCTCTTACAACCTCATCTACAAATACGTATCTTGAACAACCATGGCGACATCATACCTCCCTGTATGATGTCCCTCTTTCCTACATACTTTCACTCGAGCCTCATGTCCTTGTAAAAACTCTTCACTGCTTTCAGTAACCTACCTCCTATTCCATACATTTGCTACATCTGCCACATTGCCCCCCTATCTACCCTATCATAAGCCTTTTCCAAATCCATAAATACAACAAAAACCTCTTTATCCTTATTTAAATACTGTTCATCTATACGTTTCACTGTAAACACTTGGTCTACACAACTCCCTACCCTTCCTAAAGCCTCCTTGTTCATCTGCAATCCTGTTGTCCGTCTTACTCTTAATTCTTTCAATTATACCCCTCAAGGAAGGTTCCTTGATGCTGGTGAGGGGCTCTTGATCTAGGGAATTGGATCTGTGCTCCAGTTCCCTGAATTAAACCTGAATACCTTCCACATCCCCCACAGGTGCTGTATAACCCTATGGGTTTAGCGCTTCCCTCTTGATTATAATAATCTTTCAATAATAAATCTACCATACACTTTACCAGTATATACTTAACAGGCATATTCCCTATAATTTTTACACTCCCTTTTGTCCCCTTTGCCTTTATACAAAGGAACTATGCATGCTCTCTGCCAACCCCTAGGTACCCTACCCTCTTCCATACATTTATTCAGTAAACGCACCACCACTCCAAAACTATATCCCCACCAGACTTTAACATTTCTGTCTTCATCCTATTAATCCCAGCTGCTTTACCCCCTTTCATTCTACCCATTGAATCCCCCATACTCACAACTAGCTCTTCCTCATTCCTACAAGATGTTATACCTCCCTGCCCAATACACGAAATCACAGCTTCCCTATCTTCATCAACATTTAACAGTTGCTCAAAATATTCCCTCCATCTTCCCGATACCTCTGACTCTTTATCTAATAACTCTCCTTTCCCATTTTTAACCCCTTTCATTGACGATCCCATTGTATCACAGCTTTGAAACCAGTGTTGGTTTGGTAGTTGAGGCCATGAGCTCAGCTCACTCAGATTTGCTGTGAGCGGTAAATCTGGGCCTAGATATGATAGAATGGGTCTATGGTAAGTGTGCACCATATAAAAAAATCCTGCAGCATGCAGTGCATAATGAGAAAAAAATGTGACCATCTTTTTGGTTTAAAGCAGCGAATTTACAATGTATTTTCGTATGGTTTTTATGGTTGTATTCTTGGTCTCATTTGATAGAATGGAACATATATTACAGAAATAGAATAGTTTTGATTAGTTTCAGGACAGAAAGTTGCTTGAAATTGAACTCAAAGTAGCAGAAATGTTCGATTTTTGCCGATATTCCAGAGTACACTTGTACAATATGTGTCCAACTCGCCAGTCTAATATGCATTTAGGAATGCGCTGATATTATTTATACAATTATCACAATAATGCAGTAGTCTGCATAACAGTAAATCTTGTATTTTGTGTGAATAAGTATTCAAAATGAAAAGCAAGCGTAATATAAGAGGGGCCTAGAGACGTGACTAAGGAAAAGATGAAAGGTTTTAGTGCCTGGAATGTCTACATTGTTTATTCTGGATCCTATTTTCAAATTGGCAATTGTTGAATTTTGTTTGAAGTTGGTCAAATTAACTATTTCTGATCACTTTATTGGATAGTTGAAGTAGGTAAATGGATAAGTTTCTTGTACTCAATCAATAAGATAGAAGGAATACTACCGAAATAGCTATGAGTTTGGTGGACTGGAACAATGGAATTGGCCAAAAATAGAGTGCAAAGTGGGCAAAATCACCGATGCGTGAATATTACAGAGACTGCTAACTTTGAGAGAGTGTAATTCCGTAAGCTTTCCATAAATTTTTGTACTTTTGGTTTCATTACATTCAGAAAAAAATTCTCTTATTATTTCATAAGATAAAATAATTTTTTTTGAAAATTCTTTGACACTGAGAGCAAGTTTGAAAGCAGGGGTCTCGACAGTGAAAGGGTTAACTGTCAAATTCATTCGTTCCCTAAACTTTCTTAACTTATTAATTTCCAAAACATTTTCTTATTCTCAAAATTTGTTGATAGCATCTTATCCCCTCTCTCATTTGCTCTCCTTTTACATTCCTTCACCACTCTCTTAATCTCTCTTTTTGTTTCCATATACTCCTCCCTCCTTGTATCACTTCTACTTTGTAAAAACTTCTCATATGCTAACCTTTTCTCTCTTACTACTCTCTCTTAACTCATCATTCCACAATCGCTCTTCTTCCCTCTCGCACCCTCTTTCATGTAACAACAAACTTCTGCTGAACACATCCTTAAATCTACCCCATACCTCTTCAACCTCATTGCCTATACTCTCACTAGCCCATCTTTCTTCCAATAGTTGTTTATATATTACCCTAACTGCCTCCTCCTTTAGTTTATAAACCTTCACCTCTCTCTTACTTGCTGATTCCATTCTCCTTGTATCCCAACTACCTTTGACTCTCGCTGCAGCCACAACGAAAAAATGATCTGATATATCTGTGGCCCCTCTATAAACATGCACAGCCTGAAGTCTACCCATCAGTCTTTTATCTACCAATACACAGTCCAACAAACTACTGTCAGTATGCCCTATATCATATCTTGTAAACTTATTTATCCTTTTCTTCTTAAAATATATATTACCTATTACCAAACCCCTTTCTATACAAAGTTCATTCAAAATTTACCACTCACTAACCTATGTCTAGTTTTAAGTAGTCTGTAAACATTACCATTAATTTGCCTGAAATGCTCGTGCATACTAGTGGCTTTCTTTGTGCTTAACCCTTTCAGGGTTTCAGCCGTACTAGTACGGCTTACGCACCAGGGTTTTCGACGTACTAGTACGCCTAAATTCTAGTGCCCTCAAATCAAGTGGAAACAGGCTGGTAGGCCTAGATGTGAGAGAATGGGTCTGTGCAGTCAGTGTGCACAGTATAAAAAAAATCTTGCACCACACAGTGCGTAATGAGGAAAAAAAAAACTCCGTCCGTGTTTTTTGTTTAAAACAGCGACTTTGCAGTCTATTTTCGTATGGTATTTATGGTTGTATTCTCGTTTTCTTGGTTTCATTTGATAGAAAGAAAGATATATTACAGAAATAGAGATAATTTTGATTGGTTTCACGATGAGAAGTACCTTGAAACTGAGCGCAAAGTAGTGAAAATGCTCAATTTTTGCCGATGTTCAAGAGTAAACAAACCACGCCATGCGTCCAATACACATCAAGTGGCGAGTGTAATATTCCTGCACAAGTGCGCTGATATTATTTATACAGTTTTCACAATGATGCAATAGTATACATAACAGAAAATCTTCTATTTTTTGTGAGAATAAAAATTCAAAATTGAAAGCCAAAGTAATGTAAGAGGAGCCTGGAGACGTGACTAATGAACAGATAAAATGTTATTTTAGTGCCAGGAATGTATGTCTCGTTTATTCTGGACCCTATTTTGAAATTGGCATCTTTTGAAATGTGTGAAATTGGCCAAATTGCCAATTTTGGACCACTTTATTTGGTAGTTCAAATCAGTAAATTGGCGGTTTCTTGTGCTCAATTGATAGAACAAATGGAATTCTAGTGAAATAGCTAAAATTTTGGTAGACTGAAACATTGGAATTGGCCGAAAATAGGGCTAAAATTGGGCGAAATCGCCAATGCGTAAACATCGTCGATACTGCTAACTTTGCGAGAGCATAATTCCGTTAGTTTTTCATCAAATTTCAAACTTTTGGTGTCATTATGATCGCAAAAGGATTCTCTATCATTTCATAAGAAAAAATAATTTTTTTTTTTCCGAAAAATTTGCGACCCTGAGAACGAGTTTGGGAGAGGTCCTTGCGACCCTGAAAGGGTTAACAATATTTTATTACAAGTAAACTACACACTGTATACTATGCAAATAAAAATTTTGACCTTGAATTTTTTTTTTTTTTTTTTTTTTGCTTGGTCATGATTTCATAATTATTCAAGACAGACAAAAACATCACCTACTTTTCTCTCGAAAGAGGGGATTATTTAGGATTTAGATTTTTAATTTTATATTTAGAATGGCCTTAGCCAAATAGGATTTTTTTAATAAAAGACAAAATTCCTTGTTTAACCCTTAACCCTTTGAGGGTCGAGAGGCCCTCTCCCAAACTTGTTCTCATGGTCGAAAAATTTTCAAAAAAAAAAAAAAAAAAAAAAAAAATGATTTTTCCTTATGAAATGATAGAGAATCTTTTTCCGATCATAACGCCACTAAAATTATGAAATTTGATGGAAAACTAACGGAATTATGCTCTTGCGAAGTTAGCGGTATCAATGACATTTACGTATCGGCCATTTCGCCCACTTTGAGCCCTATTTTCGGCAAATTCCAATGTTTCAGTCTACTAAAATTATAGCTATTTTGCTAGAATTCCATTTGTTCTATCGATTGAGTATAAGAAACTACCAATTTATCGATTTCAACTACCCAATAAGGTGGTCAGAAATTGGCAATTTGCCAATTTCACACAAATTTCAAAAGATGCCAATTTCAAAATGGGGTCCAGAATAAACAAGACAAACATTTCTGGCACTAAAATAACATTTTATCTGTTCATTAGTCACGTCTCCAGGCTCCTCTTACATTATTTTTGTTTTCCATTTTGAATTTTTATTCTTAAAAAAAATAGAAGATTTACTGTTATATATACTACTGCATCATTGTAAAAATGGTATAAATAATATCAGTGCACTTGTGAAAGAATATTACTCACCAGTTGACGTGTATTGGATGTGTGGCATGATTTGTTTACTCTTGAACGTCGGCAAAAATCAAACATTTTCGCTACTTTGAGCTCAATTTCGAGGTACTTGTCATGGTGAAACCAACCAAAATCATCACTATTTCTGTAATATATCTTCCAGTCTATCAAATGAGACCAAGAAAACGAGAATACAACCATAAATACCATGCGAAAATACACTCGAAAGTTGCTGTTTTAAACCAAAAACACAGAGTTTTTTTTTCCTAATTATGCACTGTGTGCTTCAGGATTTTTTTTATACTGCGCACACTGACCACGCAGACCCATTCTTTCATATGTAGGCCTGCCAGCTTTCTTCCACCAGATTTGAAGGCACTAGAATTTAGTCGTACAAGTACGTGACCGACCCTGGCTGCAATGACGTACTAGTATAGGACCGACCCTCAAAGGGTTAAACTGTCCACACGTAGATCTACGTTCACTCGCGTACTGCTCCGAATATTTTGAAAAAAAAAAAAAAATTAAATGAAGAGCGCATTTTTATAAACAGGATAGACTAAAAAAAAATTTTTAGGGCCAGTACTTATCTAGATATAAGCCCGATGAGTTGGTGCTGGATGCTCACCTGACGGCAACATCAAGTCCTGCCGCTTGCAGAAGTAATGCCGATATACTTTTTTTTCTAGTTTTTATTTTAATTTATATAATTTTTATGTTCTGATAATTACAATTTATAATAGTTCTTGTGATTTCATAGCCAATCTTTGTTCTAACTCTAATATTAGGTACTGAAATAGTACTCAAATAGTCACAATCACACCAACAGGTGAACATTTTCACCTGCCTTGGTCATTTACTATTGTCTATAAATATATACAAAGTATTATAGATCCCAGCAATGTTTTAGACATCCTGGAGTATATATGAAAC
This sequence comes from Cherax destructor, assembly GCA_009830355.1. NCBI lineage: Eukaryota > Metazoa > Arthropoda > Malacostraca > Decapoda > Parastacidae > Cherax > Cherax destructor. The sequence continues at coordinate 39,472 of WNWK01014729.1, forward strand.
TCCTTGAAGAATGGTGTTATGACAATTGTCAGATAACTACTGATAAGGCAGTGACATTGATGAATGAATGTGTGCAGGGAACCCTCGCTTTGTTTTCACTGTCTGTATCTGTCTTATCTATCTGTCTAGTACTAGTAACTGCAACCTCACAATCTTATATTTCTCACAAAACTGATTATATATTAATGTAATTAACTTCAAAATTGTATACTAATGTATTCAACTTCATATTTGTTCCAATAATCTGCTACCTCACTTTATTAAATTTCCCACTAAATATAATTGTATAACCTATTTTTTACTATATATATATCTTTTAACTTGTCTGTAACCATTTACTTTTATTTTTTTATTTTTAATACATATCTATCATTACCATTTCCCAACCTTAACTATTTACAGTATTAGTAATTACTTTTTACTTGAAATTTAATTATAACCTTTTCACTATTGTTTTTTCTTTTTATTCTTATAATCAAACAACTACCTCATTGTGTATGTAACTGAGTTTATTTTTTTCTTATAAGCTAATACCAAATAAGTGCAATTATTTACTCATACTTTTACATACCATTTTACCATAAGCAAATTTCAGTCACTTTATTTGCTTAATTGTATTCTTATATTCAAGCATCTACCTCATTGTGTATGTGACTTACTTTATATTTCCTTTTCAAACAACTACCTGATAAGTGCAATCATTTACCTATATATTAAAAATACCTTTTACCATTAGCCAACTTCAGTCACTTTATTAACTTAAATTTAACCCTTTGGGGGTCCAAGGGGTCTCTCTGAAACTCGTTCTCAGGGTCCACGAAAAAAAAAAAAAAAAAAAAATTTCTTATGGAATGATAGAGAATCTTTTTCCGATCATAACGCCACAAAAATTATGAATTTTGATCTAAAACTAACGGAATTATGCTTTCGCGAAGTTAGCGGTAGCCATGACACTTACGCATCGGCGATTTCGCCCACTTTGAGCACTATTTTCGGCACATTCCAATGTTTCAGGCTACTAAAATTATAGCTATTTCGCTAGAACTCCATTTCTTCTATCGATTGAGTACAAGAAACCGCCTATTTACCAATTTTAACTACCCAAAATAGTAGTCAGAAAATGGCAATTTGGCCAATTTCACACAAATTTCAAACGATGCCAATTTCAAAATAGGGTCCATAATAAACAAGGCAGACATTCCTGGCACTAAAATAACATCTTCTCTGTTCATTAGTCACGTCTCCAGGCCCCTCTTACATTACTTTTGCTTTCCATTTTGAATTTTTATTCTCTCAAAAAATAGAAGATTTACTGTTATGTATACAACTGCATCACTGTAAAAATGGTATAAATAATATCAGCGCACTTGTGCAAGAATATTAGACTCTCCAGTTGATGTGTATTAGACGCATGGTGTGATTTGTTTACTCCTGAACATCGGCAAAAATCGAACATTTTTGCTACTTTGCGCTCAGTTTCAAGGTACTTGTCATCGAGAAACCAGTCAAAATGATCTCTATTTGTGTAATATATCTATTCTATAAAATGAGACTAAGAAAACGAGAATACAAGCATAAATACCATACGAAAATAGACTGCAAAGTCGCTGTTTTAAACCAAAAACACGGTCAGAGTTTTTATTTCCTCATTATGCACTGTGTGGTGCAGGAATTTTTTTTATACTGCGCACACTGACCGCACAGACCCATTCTATCACATCTAGGCCTAACAGCCTGTTTCTGCTTGATTTGAGGGCGCTAGAATTTAGGCGTACTAGTACGTCAATAACCCCAGTGCGTAAGACGTACTAGTACGACCAAAACCCCAAAAGGGTTAATCAAAACTACTTTAAATATTAGTCAAAACTGTTATTACTATTAGTTCAATAGCTCCTTGCATTCATTGACCTCTTATTGCCTTTCATAAACTAAAAGTTTCAACCAGTGCAATTTGGAATAAAAAAAATTTTCTTTTTCCATATCAATTTAATACTAGTCATTGAAATTATTCTAACCATTCATTAGACAGTTAAATTAGTATATCATTAACATTATTCAAATATCCTATATCACTGTAAAAATTCCTGTAAACACTTGCACATAATTGTTTTAATCCATTAGCAAGTAAGACTTTAATCTAATACCATACCTTTAAGTTTAAAATAATCCATTGTTATCAACTCTAGTTATAGAATCACACTAAATCCTATGATTACAGGCATTGATCCTGATATCAACCTATTATTAAATGACTTACATGACTCAAACAGCAACTGTAACTATTACACAGCTGATCAAGCAAAGACATTACTCAGAGCCAACAATAACTTAACTATCTTCAATTACAATGTTAGATCTTTGAGCAAACATTATGATGACCTCACAGCACTACTCCAATCCCTACAGTCCAATATGTCAATCATCACACTCACTGAGACCTGGCTAAAGCCTGATACTACAGGTGTCTATGCCATCCCAGGTTACACAGTCATTCACAACTGTAGGACAGACCAGCGAGGGGGTGGAACAGCAATATATTATACAGATCAACTTGAATGTATCGAAAACTCTTGCACAAGGGATGAACATGGAGAATATATTATAGCTAAATTTAAATCAAAAGACCTGAAAAACCCTCACAGTGATAAACATCTACAGATTACCACAGTCAAACGTCCGCCACTTTAGTGAAAAACTAGGAAACCTAATAATCGATTCACGCCTTAACAAAGATCATTTGCTGGTCACAGGAGATTTCAACATAAATCTCCTACATGACCAGGACCCACAGGTAACTGAATTCACAAACACTATGAGCAACTGCTTATTACTACCAACAATATCAAAACCTACAAGAATCTCCGAGAATAGTACCTCGTTACTAGACCACATCTGACTAACTCAATATCCCCTCTAAAATCAGGCATAATCACAGAAAACACCACAGACTACTACCCTACCTTTCTCATAACTAACCTAGGCATTTTGCCCAAGAAATTTCAAAAGTTACCTTCAGACTGCATAATGAGTCAGCTGTTAATAATTTTATATCAGCTATGACGAACATTGACTGGCTTAATGAATTAGAAACACATTCAGATACTAATGAATGCATCAAGAACTTCCTTAAAATAACACACAACCTCTATAACAGACATTGCCCCAAAAAAACTAAACAGATCACAGCTAAGCGACTTAACAATCCCTGGCTAACACCCAGCATCCTTAAATCCATAAACAAGAGGCACCAATATGAAAAACAATATAGAAGGGGTCTAATAACCAGAGAACAATCCAAACGCTACTCATCAATCCTTACTAGCCTGATAAGAAGGTCCAAAATTGTATTATGAGAACAGACTCCAGACTGTAAAGGTGATATGAAAAAGACTTGGAAAACTCTATCTACAATTCTAGGAAATAAAAGATATCCACGAAAAATACCATCAAATTATCAAAAACAGACGAACCCCTACTCTCACCGACTGAGACAGCAAACAGACTTAATGTTTTCTTCTCCACCATAGGTAAAAATCTAGCGAGTAAAATCCCAAGCTCGAACACTCGTCCAACAGACTACCTCACCAACACCTACCCAGATACACTATTCCTAGCTCCTACCAACTCAATTGAAGTCTCGCTCATAATCAACACCCTCAAAAACAAAGCAGGAGACATAAACAGCTTACCACCCTTTATGTACAAAAAAGCTTCACACGTACTGTCACCAATTATAGCAACATTATTCAATAAATCCATTGAATCTTCCACCTTCCCATCAATTCTCAAAATAGCTAGGGTCACCCCGATCCACAAAGGAGGTGACCGAAGTGACTTGAACAATTATAGACCAATCTCAAATTTACCACTGCTTTCTAAAATCTTCAAAAAATTAATTCATAAACAGATCTATTCCTTCCTCGTTTCACACAATGTACTAAACCCCTGTCAATTTGGATTCAGGACTAACAAGAGCACAAACGATGCTATAACACACATGTTAGAGTTAATATACACCGCACTTGAGAAGAAAGAAGTTCCGCTGGGAATCTTTATAGACCTACGCAAAGCATTTGATACAGTTGACCATGAGTTATTGCTCACAAAATTAGCGCACTATGGTATTAGGGGCACCCCTCAATTACCTAAAGTCGTACCTTAGCAACAGAAGCCAGTATGTGTACACAAATGGAGTGAACTCTTCCACACGACAAATTACAGTCGGTGTCCTCAAGGTAGTGTCCTGGGGCCACTCTTATTTCTCATTTACATAAACGACCTACCGAATGCATCACAACTACTCAAACCCATTTTATTTGCAGATGACACAACATATGTCTTCTCTCACCCAAATCCAGTCATACTAGCCAACACAGTTAATGCCGAATTACAGAAAATAACAACATGGATGACGACAAATAAACTTACTCTCAATACTGACAAGACCTACTTCATACAGTTTGGAAACAAAGCTACAAATGTTCCACTTAACATAACACTAAATGGTGCACCCATCACAAGACTCAAAGAGGGAAAATTCCTAGGAATCCACCTTGACAGTAGTCTTAAATTCCAAACTCATATACAACAAATTTCCAAGAAAATCTCAAAGACAGTAGGTATATTATCTAAGATACGCTATCATGTGCCACAACCAGCTCTCATTGCACTATATCATTCTCTTATCTACCCTTATCTCACCTATGGAATCAGTGCATGGGGCTCAACAACATTAAATCACCTTAGACCACTCATAACCCAGCAAAAGGCTGCAGTCAGGATGATAACAAATTCCCACTCTAGACAACATACTCCACCTATATTTAGAACATTAAAACTACTCATTGTAAAAAATATTCACACCTATTCATGTGCCATCTACATACATAAAACTCTACATGCTAATATCAACCCTCCGCTCAAAATTCTCCTCAACAACTTTAATAGGTCCCACGACCATGACACAAGACACAGATCACTATTTGACATACCCCGAGTCCATACTAACCAATGTAAAAATTCTATGCACATAAAGGGCCCCAGAATCTGGAATTCATTACCAGTAAATATTAAGTTAACCTTGACCGAAAATCAATTCAAGACTCTTCTCAAAAATCACCTACTCACACTATACTAAATACTCATACTGTAACAAACTTTCAAACCCAATGTTATTTTACTTAAGATAATCTCAATTTATATGTCATCCTCCTTAACACTTGTTGCAATATCATATCATCATATTGTTCATTTAAATATTATAGTATCATCATTTTGTTAAATAGAAATAAAATATATAACTAGAAGAAACTCAATAAATTTTCTAGTATTCTTATTATACTAGTAATGCATCAACATATTGTAACTTGATTTAAAATATACAACTAAACTAAACTCAACCAATTTCTCTTGTATTGTCTTTTTATTGTATGTATAATCAGATTGAAATTTTAAATAATACAGAACTAGAATAAACTCAATCAATTTCTCTAGCATTAAGTCTTTAGTGAATAAGTCTTTAGAATAAGCTGCCCCTAATGCCATGGCATGCCAGTGGCTCTCCTTGCATTACAGTTTTATAATTGTAACTACCAATAACAATGTACACTTGTAACATGCATTGAAATAAAAATATTATTATTATATTATTATTATTATTATTATCTATCTGTCTGTCTGCCTGCCTAAGTGTGCCTGGAGTATAATATGAAGCTTCTTGAAGAATGGTGTTATGACAAGTGTCAGATAACACTGACAGCCCAATGACATTGATGAATGAAGGTGTGCAGGGAACCCTAGCTTTGTTTTCACTGTCTGTCTATCTATCTGTCCATCTGTCTGTGTGTCTGTGTCTAGCTCTATCTATCTGTCCATCTGTCTGTGTGTCTGTGTCTAGCTCTGCTTATCTGTCTTTCTGTCTGCCTGTGTGTGCCTGGAGTATATGAAACTCCTTGAAGAATGGTGTTATGACAAGTGTCAGATAACACTGACAGCCCAATGACATGGATGAATGTGAGCAGGGAACCCTCTCTTTTTTTCCACTGTCTATCTGTCTAGCTCTCCTTATCTGTCTTTCTGTCTGCCTGTGTGTGTGTCTTTCCGTCTGCTTGTCTCAGTCTCAGAGTGCGGCTTGTAAACCAACAGGTATTATACATGATGCAGAAGTGACTATGTGTATTACTTGCCAGTCATGCTTATTATGTCTTATATCTACAAGCATTGTATAGCACTTTGCCTGGAATTTTTGGGTTATCCTAGGTAATTTACACTATGTATAATAACTGTACTTATGTGTACATGTGAGAGAGAGACAGAGAGAGAGAGAGATATTACAGATATACAGTGGTACCTCAGTTAACGATATTTTTTCATTCCAGAATGCTGTTCAAGTGCCATTACCAAACGAATTTATCCCCATTAGGAATAATGTAAAATAGACTAGTCCTTTTAGACCCCCCAAAAGTACACTTACAAAAGCATTTAAAAAAATAAACTTACATAAAAGGGTGAGTTTGGGGACCATCGTTAACCGAGGTACCACTGTATATAGATAGACAGAGATATAGACAGATACAGAGATATAGGGCAGATAGATATAGACAGAGATATAGGACAGATAGATATAGACAGAGATATAGCCAGAGATATAGCCAGAGATATAGCCAGAGATATAGCCAGAGATATAGCCAGAGATATAGCCAGAGATATAGCCAGAGAGACAGCCAGAGAGACAGCCAGAGAGACAGCCAGAGAGACAGCCAGAGACAGCCAAAGCCAGCCTTCCGAATACATAAGAACATAAAAAAGAAGGAACACTGCAGCAGGCCTATTGGCCCATGCAAGGCAAGTCCATGTCACCCCCCAGCTTAGAACAATGACCCACCTAGTCAGGTCACATCCTCTGAAGGAAGGAGCACAGCATCAGACCTAGTAGCACAAGCTAGTCAGGTCCAACTCACACCCACCCACAGCCACTCATGTATTTATCTTACCTATTTTTACTTTCCTCTTATAAGGGGAGTGTTAATGCGACATGACATCAGTGAATCCCTGGTGTTTGCCACACTATTTGGTCTAGCTAGCACTCAATTGAACTGGTGCTCCCACAAGGTACTAAGTGGTCCCACAAGGTACTAAGTGGTCCCAGATTTTTTTAATACTGCGCACACTGAGGGTGCAGACCCATTTTCTCATGTCTAGGTGACTCAGGCCTATCGCACTAAATTTGAAGGAATGAAAAATAAAACGTTGATCTACGTTCGGAGCAGTATGCGAGTGAACATATATCTACGTGTGGACAGTTTAAGGGTTAAATTGTAATCTGGTTTACCAGTCTTACCTGACAAAAATAAACAGCTTTACTTCATTTTATTCTACAAGGAAGTTAGATAGTCCAAGGCAGTAAGAGGTTTCTTCGCTTCACCATTTTAACAGGATCAACATAACTTTTGTGCTGTCTTTGGTGTTATAAATGGGTATCTTCCAATGCCAGGCATATTTATTGACAAGATGGGCAAGGAAATGGGAGGCTTACACCCATAGCTTCTTACGCATGCCTTTAACCCTTAAACTGTCCACACGTAGATATACGTTCACGCGCGTAGCTGACTAAACGTACATCTACGTTTTATTTTACATTCCTTCAAATTTAGTGCGATAGGCCTGAGTCGCCTAGACATGAGAGAATGGATCTGCACCCTCAGTGTGCGCAGTATTAAAAAAAATCTGGGACCACTTAGTACCTTGTGGGAGCACCAGTTCAATTGAGTGCCAGCTAGAGCAAATACTGTGGCAAACACCAGGGATTCACTGATGTCATGTCGCATTAACACTCCCCTTATAAGAGGAAAGTAAAAATAGGTTAGATAAATACATGAGTGGCTGTGGGTGGGTGTGAGTTGGACCTGACTAGCTTGTGCTACTAGGTCTGATGCCATGCTCCTTCCTTCAGAGGATGTGACCTGACTAGGTGGGTCATTGGTCTAAGTTGGGGGGTGACATGGACCTGCCTTGCATGGGCCAGTAGGCCTGCTGCAGTGTTCCTTCTTTCTTATGTTCTTATGTATTCGGCAGGCTGGCTGGCTGTCTCTGGCTGTCTCTCTATCTGTCTATAACTCTATCTGTCTATATCTCTATCTGCCCATGTCTTTGTCTGTCTATATCTTTGTCTGTCTATATCTTTATCTGTCTATATCTTTGTCTGTCTATATCTTTGTCTGGCTATATCTTTGTCTGTCTATATCTTTGTCTGTCTATATCTTAGTTTGTCTATATCTTTGTTTGTCTATATCTTTGTCTGTCTATATATCTATCTATATCTATATGTCCTATATCTCTGTCTCTCTCTCACATGTACACATAAGTACAGTTAATATACATAGTGTAAATTACCTAGGATAACCCAAAAATTCCAGGCAAAGTGCTATACAATGCTTGTAGATATAATACATAATAAGCATGGAAACCCCTGGCAAGTAATACGCATCGTCACTTCTGCATCGTGTATAATACCTGTTGGCTTACGAGACGCACTCTGAGACTGAGACAAGCAGACGGAAAGACATACACAGGCAGACAGATAAGCAGAGTTAGACAGACATAAGCAGAGCTAGACAGACAGATAGACAGACAGACAGATAGACAGACAGACAGACAGACAAACAGACAGACAGATAGACAGACACAGATAGACAGACAGACAGATATTGATAAAGGGAGGGTTCCTCCAGCACTGCTGACATTTATCAAATGTCACTGGGCTGTCAAGAGTTATCAAGTAGTTTCATATATACTCCAGGATGTCTAAAACATTGCTGGGACCTATAAATACTTTGTATATATTTATAGACAATAGTAAATGACCAAGGAAGGTGAAACTGTTCACCTGTTGGTGTGATTGTGACTATTTGAGTACTATTTCAGTACATAATATTAGTGTTAGAACAAAGATTGGCTATGAAATCACAAGAACTATTGTAATTATCAGAACATAAAAATTATATAAATTAAAATAAAAACTAGAAAAAAAAGTATATCAGCATTACTTCTGCAAGCGGCAGGACTTGATGTTGGCGGGCTTATATCTCGGTAAGTACTGGCCCCAAAATTTTTTTTTTACCCTATCCTGTTTATAAAAATGTGCTCTTCATTTCTAAAAAAAAAAAAATGATTTTTTTTTTTTTCAAAATATTCGGTCAGTTACGCGAGTGAATGTATATCTACGTGTGGACAGTTTAAAGGTTAAGGATATAAAGTATTCAATTCTATAGCTGCAACTACACCAACCTTCACTGCTTACCACTATTAAGTATCAACCTTTATTCTACCATCACCCCTACTCCTTCTTAAAGCTCATCCTACCCACGTATGAATAGTACCTATTGTACACCTTATCCACTGGGACAGAAAAAATTGCTCCAGCTAGTCATAAACCTATCAGCCACTAAAACTGTCTCATTAACAATTCAAGAAGCAGCACACTTTTGATCCAACAGAAATGCTGCACAGCAGTCTTAGAGCAAGTTGGGACTCTACAAATATGATAATTATTCTCTTGTGAGGCCTCTGGAAAAATAGTGGCTAATTGTTCCTGAGGCTCCAATATGCACCTTTGCAAACTTCTCTTCAACTTTCCTTATGGAGGCAATCAAAGCACCTTTGAGCAGAAACCTAAGTTATTTTACCAAAGCAGCTTGCAGCAGAGAAGTTCACAAACCTTGTTATAAAAATGATAAGAGTTTGCTAACCATTAAACCCAAGGCACTTTCCAGCATGACAACACCTGCCACTGTTCGGTAGCCCCTACCAGCAAGAGGTAACTAAAAGGTAAAGGTAAAGAGGTAATTAAAAAATCTTTCACTCGTGATGGCACAATCATGGTGAAACAGTCAGACACAGGTCGAGGATACGAAATAACAAATGAACATGACCTATCAAGGTTCCTCCAAATCACTGGTCTGACTGAGTCTGGTTAATCCAATATTCTCATCAATATCAACCACGTATAGTGCAACATGAATAGTATAAATTACCTCACTCTTATTGCTAAACATATAGTGCCTTACTTCAATTCCTTGTTCTTTTTTTTCTATCTCCTACCTTGATAACAATATTATCATTTAAAAGATTAATTGAAAAAGTATTGTGCACTCATTGTCTAGCAAAAAGGACATACATATATTTTTTTAGTATAAAGTAATTACAGTTTTCTTATATATTTTTGTTAATTAACCATATTAATTAGATTTATTTTGTCTTCAAATTAAGCTACTTCAAACTTCCTTGTTCTAGTATAATACTAGTTCTAGTTTACATATACTTTCTTTTTACCTTATTGTTTGTTAGTTTATAATAGTCAGCAATATCAGGTGCTAATAAAGGTGCTCTATCAGGTGCTAGTGTTATCCTTTTAAGTTCTTTTAAGTTTTAGCCTATTATATTCTGTAACTCAGTCATTTTGTCTTAATTAATAGTCAGTCCATATATGTACTAATTTTTGATAGCAGTTGGAAAAAATTGCCTTTCAATTTATTTTTTTATACAGCTTATCCCTTAGTTATTTCATTTGATACTTAGCTACATTCTCCATTGCTCTTATGAATACAAATATTGATCTTGATGTTAATCTCTTGTTAAACAGCACAAATAACCCTAACAATAATTGCCATTACTACACTGCCAGTCAGGCAAAAGCTGTACTCAGTGCCAACAAGAACATAACACTATACTATTACAATATCAGATCATTGAGTAAACACTATGATGACCTTCTTGCACTTCTTAATTCTCTGAATTATAACATATCCTTTATCGTTCTCACTGAAAC
>WNWK01014730.1:0-50289 GCA_009830355.1 Cherax destructor
GATGCTAGGTCAACAGTTCACCTGCACCACCCACCTACAGTCATGATGCTAGGTCAACAGCTCACCTGCACCACCCACCTACAGTCATGATGCTAGGTCAACAGTTCACCTGCACCACCCACCTACAGTCATGATGCTAGGTCAACAGTTCACCTGCACCACCCACCTACAGTCATGATGCTAGGTCAACAGCTCACCTGCACCACCCACCTACAGTCATGATGCTAGGTCAACAGCTCACCTGCACCACCCACCTACAGTCATGATGCTAGGTCAACAGTTCACCTGCACCACCCACCTACAGTCATGATGCTAGGTCAACAGTTCACCTGCACCACCCACTGACAGTCATGATGCTAGGTCAACAGTTCACCTGCATCACCCACCTACAATCATGATGCTAGGTCAACAGTTCACCTGCATCACCCACCTACAGTCATGATGCTAGGTCAACAGTTCACCTGCACCACCCACCTACAGTCATGATGCTAGGTCAACAGTTCACCAGCACCACCCACCTACAGTCATGATGCTAGGTCAACAGTTCACCTGCATCACCCACCTACAGTCATGATGCTAGGTCAACAGTTCACCTGCACCACCCACCTACAGTCATGATGCTAGGTCAACAGTTCACCTGCACCACCCACCTACAGTCATGATGCTAAGTCAACAGTTCACCAGCACCACCCACCTACAGTCATGATGCTAGGTCAACAGTTCACCTGCATCACCCACCTACAATCATGATGCTAGGTCAACAGTTCACCTGCACCACCCACCTACAATCATGATGCTAGGTCAACAGCTCACCAGCACCACCCACCTACAGTCATGATGCTAGGTCAACAGTTCACCAGCACCACCCACCTACAGTCATGATGCTAGGTCAACAGTTCACCTGCACCACCCACCTACAGTCATGATGCTAGGTCAACAGTTCACCTGCACCACCCACCTACAATCATGATGCTAGGTCAACAGCTCACCTGCACCACCCACTGACCTTAGTGTTGAAGACAAATAATTCGCCACTTTTAAGCATTAAGTCAGAGTAAATATCACCACTAATATCTGTTGCCAGTATATTAGCCACGTCTCTGAACATTTGCTGTACTTTCTCCAAGATTAATGGACTGAACTCATCGATTCCAGGTTGAAGGACTGATTGCTTCAAACTACGTCTCTCTTTCCAACGTTCCTCTTTGAAATGGTCCAAGTCGGACCAAAACGTCGTCGTAAGGTTTCCTATGTGCCGGTTATTTGTCTTCTGTAATCTTCTTTGTATTGGACTCAAGAAGTCACTGGCCGGCGAAACGTTTACTCAAAAAAGAATTCAGCCAGGTTGTGCTGGATATGAGGCAGCGGGCCTACAGTTGCAACAGCCTGGTTGACAAGGCTGACACCATACGAGCCTGGCCCATGGCCGGGCTCCGGGAGTAGAAAGACTTGAAACTCATCAAAGGTAAAGGTAAATGTCGCATAAGTGTCTCATTCTTCACCTAAGGTTGCAGGTACATGAGACATGACTGAAGTATGTAAATAGAAAGCAGGAATAAATAAAAAGAATAAGAGATAACGTGATGAATACATCTAAGAACACAACTCGCAGCAGTGTATTGAAATTGGACAAATTTAGATTGGAAAATAATATTGTGAAGTACAGGTTTGGCAATAGAGTTGTAGATGAGTGGAACAGACTGGCAGGTGGGGGCCACTGATGCAAGTAAGTAAGGTGATTCAGGTATACACAGGTATACACAGATTATCATACATAACAGCATATGTGTAAAGAATCTAGGATAACCCAAAAAAGCCAGACAGAGTGACTTGTTTCCATTGGGGTCTTCAATTATAATAGGTGGACGGGTACATGAGTGGGTGTTACCTGACCAGCATTGACCAGTAGACATACTGCGGTGGGTGACACTAGAGAAAGAATGAGTGGAAGAGTTGTAGTCTAGCATCTACCACTTTCTTCGTATTCTTTGTCTAGCTTCTTCCACTCTCACTTTCTCTGTAGTCCTGGTCTACTTTCACTTAGCTTAGTTTTCCCTGCAACGTAATAATTGCTTCTTTTACTGACCTTTGTGTAAACGATTTTAAGCCAAGACAACAGTGCTTAAACCCTGGCAATAAATAATAATAATAATAATAATAATAATCATAATAATAATAATCATAATAATAATAATCATAATAATAATAATCATAATAATAATAATCATAATCATAATAATCATAATGATAATAATGATAATCATAATAATAATCATAATGATAATCATAATAATAATCATCATCATCATCATAATAATACAAGGAAGCAAGTCAGCGTTCGCCAACGTATTATTATAATAATAATACGCTGGCGAACGCTGACTTTCTTGCAGTTTCAAGGAAATCTAGTTCTTGCCTTGAAATCAAGAAGATTTATATAGTAGAGGTATCAATGTTATACCTGGTATAAACCATGGTAATAGATGGGTAGGTGGTGCGTCCTACGTAAAGCAGCACCTACCTAACAACACAGGAGTCACACGATGACATTGTCTACCTGTCTTCATCCCAATGTCATTCTTCAGGTCACTATGTGTGACTCGCACCTCACTCTCCGCTTATATATACTGTCTTTTCAACCTCTCTGTGTTAGAAGTGATCAAGGTCCCAGGACCGAAACGTTTTCTAATAAATATGTGCTAGTGTTTGCTTACGTGTATTTCTAAACCAAGGTTAAACCTGTCTGGATATATTATAGATATATACATCGGTGTTAAGGCTGCGTTTAGATTATGCAGCTCAGTTCTGGTCTTCTGTATTACCGAATGGACAAATATTCTGGAATCTATACAACGGGAAACGAGGATATATACACAGAGAGGTGATGTATCTCTCAGTGTATATACACTGAGGAGTTTACTTCAATCTCTGTTTAGGGATTAAATTATCCTTGACTGGTTGTGAAAAGGTTATATGAAGCCTCAAATGACCCTCGCGCAGTGGATAGGTTTTAAACCCAAGTAACCAACCAACCAGAGAAGGATGGCCAAGTTAATTCTCTGTATCAGGAACATTTCTTAACGAAAATAAGTAAAAAATAAAAAAAAACTTTGAACTTAAACGTTTTCTTAAAAAGACTTGGAATTAGCGAAGATATAATCGGTGTACAAGTAGAAAACGGGAATAAATAAAGGGGGATATAGAGAAAAGACAGATAATATATAAAGAAGATGAGATTCGTAGCAGTGGATTAAGGTTTGGTAATAAGGGTAATTAGGATAATTAGGGTAATTGGGGTAGGGAAGTACGTAATTAAATATGAGTGGGTGTAAGACCTGCCTAGTATGGCAGTGTTCGCTTAGTGATTTCCCATCCACCTCCACAAACACAGAATTGACCCTGCATGTCTTCCATCCACCCCTTCCCCTCCTTCCACAGGCTCTATATAATCCCAACTGGTTTAGCGTTTCACCATAATAATAACCTCCCCATGCCCTCACCCTCCCTACCCTACCCCTCTACCCATACCCCTATCACATATCCCTCCCCCTCCCCCACCATTCCTCCCCCTCCCCCACCATCCCTCCCCTCCCCACCATCCTCCCTCCCCCACCATCCTCCCCTACCCCACAATCCCTCCTCCCTCCATCCCTCCCCTCCCCCACCATCCTCCCCTCCCCACCATCTCCTCCCCACCATCCTCCCTCCCCACCATCCTCCCTCCCCAACTATCATACCTTCCCACCATCCTCCCTCCCCACCATCCCTCCCCACCATCCCTCCCCCTCCCCCACCTCGCGTCTCGCAAACCAGTGGCGACTGTGTGGGAACTTTCGCCTGGGTGCTGTGTTCAAGGCTGGCTGATTGCTGTGTTCAAGGCTGGCTGGGTGCTGTGTTCAAGGCTGGCTGGGTGCTGTGTTCAAGGCTGGCTGGGTGCTGTGTTCAAGGCTGGCTGGGTGCTGTGTTCAAGGCTGGCTGGGTGCTGTGTTCAAGGCTGGCTGGGTGCTGTGTTCAAGGCTGGCTGGGTGCTGTGTTCAAGGCTGGCTGGGTGCTGTGTTCAAGGCTGGCTGGGTGCTGTGTTCAAGGCTGGCTGGGTGCTGTGTTCAAGGCTGGCTGGTGCTGTGTTCAAGGCTGGCTGGGTGCTGTGTTCAAGGCTGGCTGGGTGCTGTGTTCAAGGCTGGCTGGGTGCTGTGTTCAAGGCTGGCTGATTGCTGTGTTCAAGGCTGGCTGGGTGCTGTGTTCAAGGCTGGCTGGTTGCTGTGTTCAAGGCTGGCTGGGTGCTGTGTTCAAGGCTGGCTGGGTGCTGTGTTCAAGGCTGGCTGGGTGCTGTGTTCAAGGCTGGCTGGGTGCTGTGTTCAAGGCTGGCTGGGTGCTGTGTTCAAGGCTGGCTGGGTGCTGTGTTCAAGGCTGGCTGGGTGCTGTGTTCAAGGCTGGCTGGGTGCTGTGTTCAAGGCTGGCTGGGTGCTGTGTTCAAGGCTGGCTGGGTGCTGTGTTCAAGGCTGGCTGGGTGCTGTGTTCAAGGCTGGCTGGGTGCTGTGTTCAAGGCTGGCTGGGTGCTGTGTTCAAGGCTGGCTGGGTGCTGTGTTCAAGGCTGGCTGGGTGCTGTGTTCAAGGGTGGCTGGGTGCTGTGTTCAAGGGTGGCTGGGTGCTGTGTTCAAGGGTGGCTGGTTGCTGTGTTCAAGGCTGGCTGGTTGCTGTGTTCAAGCTTCTTCACAGGCGACACTGTGTTCAAGGCTGGCTGGTTGCTGTGTTCAAGCTTCTTCACAGGCGACACTGTGTTCAAGGCTGGCTGGGTGCTGTGTTCAAGGCTGGCTGGGTGCTGTGTTCAAGGCTGGCTGGGTGCTGTGTTCAAGGCTGGCTGGGTGCTGTGTTCAAGGCTGGCTGGGTGCTGTGTTCAAGGCTGGCTGGGTGCTGTGTTCAAGGCTGGCTGGTTGCTGTGTTCAAGGCTGGCTGGTTGTTGTGTTCAAGGCTGGCTGGTTGTTGTGTTCAAGGCTGGCTGGTTGTTGTGTTCAAGGCTGGCTGGGTGTTGTGTTCAAGGCTGGCTGGTTGTTGTGTTCAAGGCTGGCTGGGTGCTGTGTTCAAGGCTGGCTGGGTGCTGTGTTCAAGGCTGGCTGGGTGCTGTGTTCAACATGTAACTGACATTACAATTACTGAGAGGAACTTGGTAGAGACGTTCCGTCAGCGAGTGACTGAATAAGCTTCTTCACAGGCGACACATCTGAATAAAGTTCCTCTCTGTTATTGTTTGTTTCTCCATTTGTTGACTTCGTCTTTGGCTTAGTTGGTAGCGTCCTCAGCTCACACACTGAAGGTCCGGGATCGATCCCCGGTACGAGTGAAACATTGGGTATGTTTCCTTACACCTGCTGCCCCTGTTCACATAGTAGTAAGTAGGACCCCAATGGAAGTAACAAGGACCCCAATGGAAATAACAAGGACCCCAATGGAAATAACAAGGACCCCAATGGAAGTAACAAGGACCCCAATATAAGTAACAAGGACCCCAATGGAAATAACAAGGACCCCAATGGAAACAAGGACCCCAATGGAAGTAACAAGGACCCCAATGGAAGTAACAAGGACCCCAACGGCAATAACAAGGACCCCAATGGCAGAAACAAGGACCCCAATGGAAGTAACAAGAACCCCAATGGAAATAACAAGGACCCCAGTGGAAATAGCAAGGACCCCAGTGGAAGAAACAAAGACACCAATGAAAGTAACAAGGACCCCAATGGAAGAAACAAGGACCCCAATGGAAGAAACAAGGACCCCAGTGGAAATAGCAAGGACCCCAGTGGAAGAAACAAAGACACCAATGAAAGTAACAAGGACCCCAATGGAAGTAACAAGGACCCCAATGGAAGTAACAAGGACCCCAATGGAAGTAACAAGGACCATAATGGAAGTAACAAGGACCATAATGGAAGTAACAAGGACCCCAATGGAAATAAGTCACTCTGCCTGACTTTTTTGGAGTTAGTCTAGGTAATTTAGACGTATGTTGCTATATATGATAATTGTGTTGCTGTATATGATAATTATGTGTACCTGTACCTAAATAAACTTACCTGGATGTTAGACGACTGGTGTGGGTGGCATCCTGGGGGACAAAATTAACCTATGTTGCCCGAAATACTCTGCATAACCAGGAGCTTTCAGTAGTATGTCAGTGATGTCAGCTAGGTCTGTAATAAATGTATAATGTACTCACAGAAATAAATATTTTTTTTTTTCAACACGTCGGCCGTGTCCCACCGAGGCAGGGTGACCCAAAAAGAAAGAAAAACCCAAAAAGAAAGAAAAAAACTTTCATCATTCAACACTTTAACCATCAGTCATACATAATCACTGTCTTTGCAGAGGCTCTCAGATACGACAGTTTAGACGTCCCTCCAAACTGCCAATATCCTAAACCCCTTCTTTAAAGTGCAGGCATTGTACTTCCCATTTCCAGGACTCAAGTCCTGCTAACCGGTTTCCCTGAATCCCTTCACAAAATATTACCCTGTTCAAACACTAACAGCTCGTCAGGTCCAAAAAACCATTCGTCTCCATTCACTCCTATCTAACACGTTCACACACGCTTGCTGGAAGTCCAAGCCCCACGCCCACAAAACCTCCTTTACCCACTCCCTCCAACCTTTTCGAGGACGACCCCTTCCCCTCCTTTCTTCCCCTACAGATTTATACGCTTTCCAAGTCATTCTACTTTGATCCATTCTCTCTAAATGACCAAACCACCTCAACAACCCCTCTTCAGCCCTCTGACTAATACTTTTAGTAACTCCACACCACCTCCTAATTTCCACTCTACGAATTCTCTGCATAATATTTACACCACACATTGCCCTTAGACAGGACATCTCCACTGCCTACAGTATCCTCCTCGCTGCAGCATTTACAACCCATGCTTCACACCCATATAAGAGTGTTGGTACCACTATACTTTCGTACATTTCCTTCTTTGCCTCCATGGATAACGTTTTTTTTGTCTCCACAGATACCTCAACACACCACTCACCTTTTTTTCTTCATCAATTATATGGTTAACCTCATCCTTCATAAACCCATCTGCTGACAAGTCAACTCCCAAATATCTGAAAACATTCACTTCTTCCATAATCCCTCTCTCCAATGTGATATCCAATTTTTCTTTATCTAAATCGTTTGATACCCTCATCACCTTACTCTTATCTGTGTTAACTTTATATACTATATGACCCTTGTCGGTTTAGCGCTTTCTTTGATTATAATAATAATAATAATTCCTTTATATAAAGGAACTATACACACTCTCTGCCAATGCCTAGGTACCTTCCCCTCATTCATGCATTTATTAAACAACAATACCAACCACTCCAGCACTATATCCCCTCCTGCTTTTAACATTTCTGTCATGATTCCGTCAGTTCCAGCTGCTTTACCCCCTTTCATTCTACGTAATGCCTCACGCACCTCCCCCACACTCACATCCTGCTCTTCCTCACTCCTAAAAGATGTTATACCTCCCTGGCCAGTGCATAAAATTACTGCCTCCCTTTCTTCATCAACATTTAAAAGTTCCTCAAAATATTTCCGTGGCCTGGCTGACAAAGCTCTCGCTTTACACGCAGAGGGCCCGGGTTCGATTCCCGGCGCGGTGGAAGCATTTCGGCGTGTTTCTTTACACCTGTTGTCCTGTTCACCTAGCAGCAAATAGGTACCTGGGTGTTAGTCGACTGGTGTGGGTCGCATCCTGGGGGACAAGATTGAGGACCCCAATGGAAATAAGACAGACAGTCCTCGGTGACGCACTGACTTTCTTGGGTTATCCTGGGTGGTTAAAAATCCGAACGAAACCTTATCCTATCTTATCTACCCAATACTTCCAGCTCCCCATCTACTAACTCTCCTACTCTGTTTTTAATTGACAAATCCATTCGTTCCCTCCCACTCCCACTCTATCGTTTGCTCTCCACGTGCACTCTCTCCATATACTCTGCCCTCCTTATATCACTTCTTCTTTGTAAAAATATCTCATAAGCGACCTTTTTCTCTTTTATCGCACCCTTTACCTCATCATTCCACCCATCACTCCTATTTCCTCCACACTTCATTTTAAAACTATCCCATCCCTCTTCAACCCCCCCACTACCCATACTTGCACTAGCCCACCTTTCTGCCAATAGTTGCTTATATCTCACCCTAACTTCCTCCTCTCTTAGTTTATACACTTTTACCTCTCTCGTACTTGCTGATGATATTTTCCTTTTGTCCCATCTACCTCTTACTCTAAATGTAGCTACAATTAAATAATGAGCCAGGATGATGAGCGCATCGGTGGGTGTGCCGTCTGGCCCAGGGTGTCTGACACCAGAGTGTTGGTCCCAAGCTGTCTGACACCAGAGTGTTGGTCCCAAGCTGTCTGACACCAGAGTGTTGGTCCCAAGCTGTCTGACACCAGAGTGTTGGTCCCAAGCTGTCTGACACCAGAGTGTTGGTCCCAAGCTGTCTGACACCAGAGTGTTGGTCCCAAGCTGTCTGACACCAGAGTGTTGGTCCCAAGCTGTCTGACACCAGAGTGTTGGTCCCAAGCTGTCTGACACCAGAGTGTTGGTCCCAAGCTGTCTGACACCAGAGTGTTGGTCCCAAGCTGTCTGACACCAGAGTGTTGGTCCCAAGCTGTCTGACACCAGAGTGTTGGTCCCAAGCTGTCTGACACCAGAGTGTTGGTCCCAAGCTGTCTGACACCAGAGTGTTGGTCCCAAGCTGTCTGACACCAGAGTGTTGGTCCCAAGCTGTCTGACACCACCATATAATGAGGAATAATTATCTAGCCCGGCCGAGGTTGCCCCTGTAGATGCCAGTGATCTCAGATACCTCCTGCTGCTGCTGCTGCTGCTGCTGCTGCTGCCTGCTGCTGCTGCTACTGGTGCTGCTGCTGCTGCCGCTGCTGCTACTACTACTACTACTGCTGCTACAGTTGCTGTTGCTGGTGCTTCTGCTGCTGCTGCTGCTGCTGCTGCTGCTGCTGCTACAGTTGCTGTTGCTGGTGCTTCTGCTGCTGCTGCTAATAATAATAATAATAACAGTAATCTTAATTTCTACAAAGTATAATATATAAGTGACACAGACCAAGTTGACATACTATATAGAAAGTCCCTGGTTATGTAGATCATTTAGGGCAACTTTGGTTAATTTTGTCCCCCAGGATGCCACCCACATGAGTCGTCTAACACTCAGGTACCTACTTACTACTAGGTGAACAGGGACAGCAGCAGGTGTAAGGCAACATGCCCATCGTTTCACTCATCCTGGGATCGATTCCGGACCCCCAGTGTGTGAGCTACTAGCACCCACAACAATACTAAACATAGAGTGTGAGTGGGGTTATAGTGTACATAAGTAGTTGTATATTTATAATAATAATAATAATAGTTTATTAGACATGATACATAGTTGTACAAGGAATTATAGCAGTGAGGTGTACATGCCAAAAGCCCCTTGAATGCAGAGCATTATGGGCAAACTTAAAATTAACTTAAGATTAATTAGGCTATAACAGATTAGATGGTAAAAAGCTACAGTAAACAATTTACAATATGAGGTACAATTGAGTATTTAAACAATGAAATTTGAACATTACAATTTTGAAGCATTACAGTTTTATAATAGAACAAAATAGTGGAGACTAGTGGGATTCTCGTCACTGGGCAAAGTAAATGTATACTTTAGAGCGAGACGGATGGAATACAATACATAGTGGGAGAGGATGTGGGAGAGGATGTGGGAGAGGGGCTGGGGTGTGTGTCTGATGCATGCCAGGTGTGTTATTAGTCCAGGGAGCCTTCACCGTCTCAACGGCTGGTAGACACACTGGGATAGTGTCTGCTCCACCAGTGGTGCGGGACACTATCATGGATCCCTCGTTTTCTCAGCCCAGGTTAACATTGTCAGGTCAGGTGACAGTAGTGTGTGGTGGGGCCACGGTGTGACCTGACTACAGTGTCTTGCAGTGTCTTCACAAGGACACCAGAGATGCTGAATCCCCCTGACTTATGCATGGCTATGTTAGACGCTGCTTTCATGACTGCCCATAAACAAACTAGTTTTGTCTTCATGAGATAACAATAAGGGATAAAACAAATCACAGTATAGTGGCGGGAACTATTCACAAATATCCCGCATATAGGAGAGGAAACTAATGAAGACGTTTCGGTCCGTCATACACCATATATTGTCACGACCGAAACGTCGTCATAAGATTCCTCTGGTAATTGAATAAGATGCCTATGTGTACTATGATGTATCATGCATGCGTTGCTCTGACTGTCACGTCTGCAAACCAATTTACCTTCGTTAATTCAGTATTGCACCATCCTACAAGCACGTCTGACACACGGCCTTCACTCTACTGTTAGCCTTTTTTTATCAAGTCCTTGAAGTTATTATATAATCCTTTAGAGACGTTGCTGCCTGCACTGCTAACGGGAAGGACAATACATGCAGTGACTGATCCCTGAATTGTAGTAGTATGAATGATGCATAGGAAATACTTTCTACAGTCTGAAATGAAGTACGGTAGGAAGTATAGACGAGTGAATACTCCGAGGAAGTGTGGGTTGGCAGTCATGCGAGCTCTCATGACGACACTGATAATAATCACGCTTCTTTTGGTTCTGCTGTTAAGGTTTGAGTGGAAATGCACGAGGTCCGTCTTGTTATATAATTCCCCGTATACTTTGAAATACTTTCAGAGTTAACGTGTTGTCTGCCTCTATGTTAGAGGACATCTAGGAATGATAGCTGGTTGTTGCTTTCCTCCTGCATCAGACTCTGTATGGTGTTAAGGACAGTGTGAATTTTGTGTCGTTTAGGAAGACTGGCTAGTATTAACGTTCTTTACGTGTGCTTGTGGGGATGACTGGTGAGTTGTGTTCTGCCTTGAGGTGCTCCTTGCTGCATCCATGGTGATGAGTGATCCCATGGCCATCCCTAAACTGTCTCAGTTGTATCAACTACAACTGAGACAGTTGTAGTTGATACACAGTTTTACCAGATTCACCATCCTGGGTAAGAACAAATCTAAATTGTCATTAAGTTTGTTTCTTGGATGGAACTTGATTATATCCCATTCCCAGACATTGTAGGACCCCTATGGGTTTAGCATTTCACCATTATAATAATAAGTTAATATTCAGTTCCTTAAATTCAGAGCCCTTCACTAACGACAAGGGTTAGGTCAGGTCAGCTTCTATAACTTACCGTAACTCAAATAACCACGCTGTACAACAGTATTATGCAGAAGAGCATCTCTGAATGCACAACACGTCGAACCTTGAAGTTGATGGGTTACAGCAGCAGAAGATCACATTGGGTTCCACTCCTGTCAGTTAAGAACAGAAATCTGAGGCTACAGTGTGTACAGGCTTATCAAAACTGGACAGTTAAAGATTCAGATAACGTCATCTGGTCTAACGAATCACTCTGCTTCGATATACAGTTGGTAGAGTCAGAATTTGGCGTAAACCTTTGAGATATAGTGTTACACGAGAATTACAGTACAAATGTGCAGCTGACAAATCGGCAGCAACTGCGTGGTGCTATCATGTCAACATGGACCAGGATTTCTGGAATTTTTCCAGCACCTTGTTGAATCCATGTCACGAAGAATTCAGGCTGTTCTGGGGACAAAGAGGACCCCTACCCTAGTACTAGAAGGATGTTGCTAATAAAGTGGCCGAGGAGTGTATGTCCCATCCCGCAGGTAGGTAAACATAAATTGAACTGTGTGTCAGTTATTCAGTGCAGATTGAACCTGGAGCAGAACTCTGGGATTTCCATCAGAGCCATCAGTGGTGTATACTGTGTGAGTATAGTGTCAACACTGGTACACCAGGTGGTTGGTGGTCACACCTTGGGAAATCGGCCTGACGACACTAGAGGACAGGAGGGTTAGGGGAGACATGATAACGACATATAAAATACTGCGAGGAATAGATAAGGTGGACAGAGACAAGATGTTCCAGAGAGGGGACACAGAAACAAGGGGTCACAATTGGAAGTTGAAGACTCCTATGAGTCAAAGGGATGTTAGGAAGTATTTCTTCAGTCATAGAGTTGTCAGGAAGTGGAATAGCTTGGAAAGCGACATAGTGGAGGCAGGAACCATACATAGTTTTAAGACTAGGTTTGATAAAGCTCATGGAGCAGGGAGAGAGAGGACCTAGTAGCAATCAGTGAAGAGGCGGGGCCAGGAGCTATGACTCGACCCCTGCAACCACAAATAGGTGAGTACACTGTTAAACAAGTGTCAAGGCTGGTAAACCAGGTGATGGGTGGTCACACCTTGTCTTCTACTCCCTCTTTCTCTCACTGCTTTTCCCTCCAGATTTATTCAACTGTCTTCACCATTTTCCTTGCTGCCTCTATCACCTCCTGTCTTCCCCAGAAAACAACTCTGCAAGTGGGTGTCCTGTGTCCTTTACAGATCCCTCTGTTCTCTTCATTGTGTGTATACTCAACTATTTGTGGTTGCAGGGGTCGAGTCTTAGCTCATGTCCCCGCCTCTTCGCTCATCGCTACTAGTCCACTCTCTCCCCGCTCCAAGAGCCTTATCGTACCTCTTCTTAAAGCTATGTATGGATCCTGCCTCCACTACTTCACTCTCCATATTGTTCCACTTCATGAACTCTAAGGCTGAAGAAGTACTTCCTAACATCCCTGTGACTCATCTGTGTGTGTGTGTGGTGGAAGTTACTGTGCGAGTTCAGTAACAGTTCAGTATTGTGGCAGCCTGTGACATGACAACTCAGTATTGTGTCAGTCTGGGACATGACAACCCAGTATTGTGTCAGCCTGTGACATTACAACCCAGTTTTGTGTCAGCCTGTGACATGACAACCCAGGGACTGAACACCTTCTAGCAAGACATTGCAACTATCTCTCCACTTTTTCCACTGTCTCCAGTATAATAGAGTTGCCATATTTCTTTAAATCAGTATATAATTTTTAATATATTCACAAGACAGTAATAGAGCCGTGTTGATCATTGAGCGCTGTTGTGTATTCACGGCGTGATTGGAAGTCGCGTTATTTCACAGTAATGTAATGACACGCAGCTGGTGGGAATCCCGAGACATGTAGTGTATCCTGGCTATGGTTTCTTGGTAGGCGGCGAAGGCCAATTGGTAATCAATATTGTTTAGTGAGAGTGACTACACGGGGAAGGGAATGTTGACTCTGCGACAACAAGTAGGTTGCAACATCCTCAGGTTCACCTCTCCTACGCTTGTCTTTATGTTTGGGGTCTGTGCGAGGGCTGCAACAGATGTCAGGGTCACCTGCCCACACTACGATACGAGGGCTACAGCATCTGTGAGGGCCCCTTATCCAAAACCTGCTCACTCTACGATACTTGTACTAAGGCTACAACACCTTTGAGGGAGGGGGCATCCATGCCAGGCCTACCCACTGTATGAGAGCAACAACTTGTGTCACGGTCACCTCTGTACTCTGGCAGGCTTGTAAGAGGACTTATACAATGAATAATTCCAGTTTTACGAGTCTTGCAATATTTATTCACATCATTTGACGATGCCATGATAGACTGAACACACTCTTAGTTTAAAATCTTTATTATGCACTCCATACCCATCCTGTGGGCGGTAGTCACTCCATACCCATCCTGTGGGCGGTAGTCACCCCATACCCATCCTGTGGGCGGTAGTCACCCCATACCCATCCTGTGGACGGTAGTCACCCCATACCCATCCTGTGGGTGGTAGTCAAAGGATTACAGAGGTACATAATGGGTCCAGGGACTTTACCTCAACATTACAGAGGTACATAATGGGTCCAGGGACTGGGTCGCAGAGTTTTGATAGCTGAACAAGTTACAAAAGTAATGAACTATTTACATGTTTATATCTGGTCACAATCATAATGAGTTATTAATGAAAACATTAATTAGGTCACACACACACACACACAGGCCTAGTATTTAATCGACATGTGCCTAGGACAAAATGGTAACTAACAGTACAGGCTAGGGGACCAAAGCTGCAAACCTCACTCAAGGAGAAGGATCTTGGGATGAGTATAATACTGAGCACATCTCCTGAGGCGCACATCAACCAGATAACTGCTGCAGCATATGAGCGCCTAGCAAACCTAAGAATAGCATTCCGATACCTCAGTAAGAAATTCAGGACTTTGTACACCGTGTACGTCATGCCAATATTGGAGTATACAGCACCAGTTTATAACCCACACCTGGTCAAGCACGTAAAGAAATTAGAGAAAGTGCAAAGGTTTGCAACAAGACTAGTCCTGGAGCTAAGGGGAATGTCCTATGAAGAAAGGTTAAGAGAAATCGACCTGACGACATTGGAGGACAGGAGGGTTAGGGGAGACATGATAACGACATATAAAATACTACAGGATGTTCCAGAGATGGGACACAGCAACAAGAGGTCACAAGAGGTCATAGAGTTGTCAGGAAGTGGAATAATCTGGAAAGTGTGTAGTGGAGGCGGGATCCATACATAGCTTCAAGATGAGATATGCTAAAGCTCATGGAACAGGGAGAGAGAGGACCTAGTAGCGACTAGTGAAGAGGTGGGGCCAGGAGCTATGAATCGATCCCTGAAACCATAATTAGGTGAGCGCGCACACACGTCCAAGACTGTACACCGTGTACGTCAGGCCCATACTGGAGTATGCAGCACCAGTTTGGAACCCACACCTGGTCAAGCACGTCAAGAAATTAGAGAAAGTGCAAAGGTTTGCAACAAGGCTAGTTCCAGAGCTAAGGGGAATGTCCTACGAAGAAAGGTTAAGGGAAATCAGCCTGACGACACTGGAGGACAGGAGGGTTAGGGGAGACATGATAACGACATACAAAATACTGCGAGGAATATATAAGGTGGACAGAGACAGGATGTTCCAGAGATGGGACACAGAAACAAGGGGTCACAATTGTAAGTTGAAGACTCAGATAAGTCAAAAGAAAGTTAGGAAGTATTTCTTCAGTCATAGAGTTGTCATGAAGTGGAAGTTTTAAGGTGTTCGGTCCCTTGAACTTGATAGAAGGTGTTCGGTCCCTTGAACTTGATAGGTGTTCAGTCCCTTATACTTGAGAGGTGTTCAGTCCCTTATACTTGAGAGGTTTTCAGTCCCTTATACTTGAGAGGTTTTCAGTCCCTTATACTTGAGAGGTGTTCAGTCCCTTATACTTGAGAGGTGTTCAGTCCCTTATACTTGAGAGGTGTTCAGTCTCTTAGTTGTTATTTAAAGCAGAAGCATTTGGATGGAGCCCTGTATACTGGAGCTAGAGGAGAGGTGTAGCAGTTGAAGACAGCATCACAGGGAGGCAGGAGCCACTAGTGGAAGTAGGTCATGCCAGCAAGTTAGGCCAGTGGCTGGTAATACAGTTGATAAACAGGACTTCTTCAAGTCTAGGAGACTGAACACCTTCTATCAAGACTTTGCAACTATGTCTCCAGTATAAAAGTCGCCTCTGTATTAGAAACATATCATCAGTGATGATACATAAGCGTTGTTCATGTGCCTTATTCATCAACTTGTCAATATTTCTATACCATTAATAAATGCTAACAAATTGCTTGGATATATTACAAATATAAACCACGGTAGCCTAAAGATTATTTATTAATAAAGCCTCATTTTAATTATGTGATGAGGGGAGAGATGATTGAAGTATAAGTGGAAGACAGGAATAAATAACGGAGATTAGGATATCTAACCAAGAAAGAACTCGAAATAATGGATTCAAGTTAATAATAATAATAATAATAATAATAATAATATCTTTATTTACTACAAGTACATGTACAAGGTATACAGGCCTAGCTGACATCAATGACATACTACTATATAGAAAGCCGCTTATTATACTGAGCATTTCGGGCAAATTAGGTCAGTGTCCCAGGATGCGACCCACACCAGTCGACTAACACCCAGGTACCTATTTTACTAATGGGTGAACATAGACAACAGGTGTAAAGAAACACGCCCAATGTTTCTACCCTTGTTGGTAATCAAACCCAGACCCTCGCCGTGTGAAGCGAGAGCTTTAGATGACTCACGAAATCGTAATGACACGGCCATGCTAGCGGGAGATTCGTCTGTAAAAACTTGCATTTGTGTACACAGTGGTGCCTATGCTAACCTTCCTATGGTGTAGAAATATACCTAGTTGGATGAATCTTATTGAAGCTAGCTGGCCCAGTGGCTTACGTGACGGTCTGGAGTTTTGAGACTCTGTGACCGCGGGTTCGAACCCCACCCGTGGTATGGTTTGAGAGCTTTAGCTCTGTTGATGAGTGCAACAAATATCCAGTGAGAGTCATGGAAACCTAACAGCTTGGGAGTCTTTATTGAAGAAACGTTTCGCCACACATTGGCTTCATCAGTCCAGTACAAATCCACTAGTGTAAGTAGGTCTTCGTCCAAAGGTTGGACAAGTATTGAATAATTCCTTGTATCAAAATCCCATGATGTTGCAGTGTCTGAGAGATGTGATAATGGTGGATGGTCCCACTGTGACCCCGCCTCCTCCTGCTTCCACTTACCTGACTACAGTATATAAGCCACTTCTCCGTCCATATGCTATACTTTCTACAAGATTGATGGACTGAACACATCAATTCCAAGCTGAGAGACTGATTACCTCAAACTCCTCCTCTCCTTACACCTTTCTGCTTTGTATTGGACTGATGAAGCCACTGTATGAAGAAACATTTCTTCAATAAAGATTCCCATATATTGCATAAGTGTCTCAATCTTCAAGTTGTCAGTTTTCAAAACCATTTATCACCTAACAGCTTGAGTTTAAGAATTTGCCTGGCATGGATTAATAGGCCATAATACAGTGGAATAATATACGGAGAGTATGTAAATAAGACAATCTGAGGTTAATGTCTCGTATCAGTGCTCCTCTGTACTTATGTTTTTATATAAGTAATGTAGTGACTGTGTGAGGTGGAGGTGTGTGCTATATAGTAGTGATGGTAAAGAAAAATACTTTCTACATCTTCAGGATAGTTGAATTTGTTTTTAAGTTCCTTCTGATGACTGCACTAGTTATGTTGGTTCACTGATGTCTGTCACTGCAGTTGTTTGTCTGTCACTGCAGTTGTTTGTCTGTCACTGCAGTTGTTTGTTGGAGTCAGTCACCGTGAGAGTGCGCCTCTCACCTCTTCTGAGTACATGTACTGTTTTATTATTGGTCTTCATATATTACCCAGTTTTATAGTTATTTGTAGGACTTATGCTAGTTCTTGAGCTAGTTTCTGCTTCACATGTAGTGGCAAGATCCCACACATTGTAGATCAAGCTTTAGTGGGACATGTCGATGGGCTAAACTCTTTAGTAAGTCGTGATGAGGCTACAGCTTTATATAAACACTTCAACAGATCGAAAAGTTGTCCCAATATAATTTTGCTCCGCAAATTCATTTCTTCACTATTAAGGGCAACACGCCATGTAGTTCCACGCTAATATTAGTGGTATTATGGAGAGTGCAAGGTCGTATTGTTGTGGCCTCTCTCTCTCGTGGTCGTCCCTCAGCACTCCCCAAAGTTAACCTACAAAGATAGTGTGAAAATATATTTGATCAAAATGTAATATACCACATCGAGTAGCTACCCTGAGCTACATGAAATTTTACAAGCAAGAGTTGTGTTTATCTAGCCACACCCATCACGGTTCATGATTTCCCCTGACACACCAACACACGGGATGGGATGTATGTATGATGTACTGAAATGCCCGCCTGAGCTGGGAGAGTTCAATAAGGCGATGATGACATTAAAACGTCTAATTATTATTCCTTACGGTGTTGTCTGGCAGAAAGCGTGGATTGCCTTCACTGTTTATCGTTATTTTCTGCGCATAGGGCTACGGTTTGTTATAAAAACACGAAATGCAAAAAAATAGGACATTTTATTGAGAATGTTTCGGTGTAAGCGTTCTAATGAAATGTCTCCAACTACTAGTCGATATCACATACCAATTTTATCATAACCAGCTGAGAATATTGACAAATCAATAGAGAAATTCGGAGAATGTCAAGAGGCAGTGTTGAGGAGTGTGGTGGCGTGCCTAGTGTTGAGTGTGGTGGCGTGCCTAGTGTTGAGTGTGGTGGCGTGCCTAGTGTTGAGTGTGGTGGCGTGCCTAGTGTTGAGTGTGGTGGCGTGCCTAGTGTTGAGTGTGGTGGCATGCCTAGTGTTGAGTGTGGTGGCTGCCTAGTGTTGAGTGTGGTGGCTGCCTAGTGTTGAGTGTGGTGGCGTGCCTAGTGTTGAGTGTGGGGCGTGACTAGTGTTGGAGTGTGGTGGCGTGCCTAGTGTTGAGTGTGGTGGCAAGCCTCATGCTTATGTCATGAGTGTTGAGTGTGGTGCATCTTTGAGTTGGTTGCATCCTAGTGTATGGAGTGTGGTGGCGTGCCTAGTGTTGAGTGTGGTGGCGTGCCTAGTGTTGAGTGTGGTGGCGTGCCTAGTGTTGAGTGTGGTGGCGTGCCTAGTGTTGAGTGTGGTGGCATGCCTAGTGTTGAGTGTGGTGGCGTGCCTAGTGTTGAGTGTGGTGGCATGCCAAGTGTTGAGTGTGGTGGCGTGCCTAGTGTTGAGTGTGGTGGCATGCCTAGTGTTGAGTGTGGTGGCATGCCTACCTTTACTGCAGCTAGTGAAAGTAAAAGTGTTGGAAAGTGGCCAGCGTGCTAACCTCAGCCTGATCACAACACACGTTGCAGCAACGCGCTCCACTGGCAAACATATTATAGAGTAACGTGAAGTAATGTCAGGTAACATTTGCCTCAGGGATCTCATTTCTTCATTTTAAACATTTATGGGATTCTACCTGCCTAGAGGTAAATATCTTAACAATATAATACATTCGTGGTTCCTCATGGTCAGGAGTCATTGAACTATGAGACTCTTGCTGGTACGGTTGGAAAACATTAGGACGTGTTTACATAAGACACCTGCTGTCCTTGTTCACCCATCAGTAAAATAGGTACCTGGGTGTTAATCGACTGGTGTGGGTCGCATCCTAGGACAAAATTGACCTAATTTGCCCGAAATGCTCTGCATTACAAGGGGCTTTCTATTTAGTAGTATGTCACTAATGTCAGCTAGGCTTGTATACCTTGTATTTGTAGAAATAAAGATATTATTATTGATGAGTTTGTTTACATTATATATGTGGGCTTATCTCGAGAGCTCTCCTTACCCTCATCAACTCTAAAAAGAAAAGTTTGCTAAAGTTATTTAAGTTTTTTATATACCTCTGATGGGTTTCGAGAGTTTTTTCTACTCTTGCCACTTGGTCCTGAGCCAGGCTTGTCTGGTGCTTGCTGGTCAACCAGGCTGTTGCTGCTGGCGGCCCTCTGGCGCATACATCCTTCACAGCCTGGTTGATTTGGCACTTAGTGGAGGTACTTACTAAGTTTCCTCCTGAAGTCTTCTACATGTGTTCCAGAAGTGTTTCTAAACTGAAATTAACTTAACCTAAACTTACTCAGATTAACCTAGTAACCTACCTTCAACTTACTCAGATTAACCTAGTAACCTAGCCTAAACTTATTCAGATTATCCTAGTAACCTACCCTAAACTTACTCATACCTGGAGTTTACCTGGAGAGAGTTCCAGGGGTCAACGCCCCTGCGGCCCGGTCTGTGACCAGGCCTCATGTTGGATCATATATGTTAAACAAAGAATACTTTGATTTACTTAACCTATTTAAATACCTTGTATATGTATAGTTAAGTGTTTTTTTTTTTCAACATCATTGGGTATAAAGACACTTTTTACCCAATACTTGAATACTCTCAACAGGAACTGGTTATGTTCTTACACAGAACTGCAGTGTTCTTACACAGAACTGCAGTGTTCTTACACAGAACTAGTATTAACAAACTGCATGTCACAACCATTTCGATAACTGGTGTTTAAAATCAGTAGTTTTCCAGAACTGTCTACACGAACTGCAGTGTTCTTACACAGAACTGCAGTGTTCTTACATAGCATTGTAGTTTTTAATGTATTTTCCCCTTGATGCGACCCACGACATGAGGTTAACACACAGGCTCCTATTTTCACTACTAGGTGGCAAAGGCAACAGGGTTGTAAGGGAAACTTGCTCACATGTTTCGCCTTGCTATGAAATCGAATCCTGGATTTTTGCATACTTTATCCCAGGGTTCGTAGTCTCGCCAGTGACCTGAACGGCACCCCATGTTTTTTCTATTTTCGATGGGGAGGCGGGGGATGAAGCAAGTATTTGGAGGATCTAACCTGTCAGACAGGTATTTAAAGGAAATTTTTGTCGTATAGAGAGCACTTCGAGGGTTGACTTGTAGTCTTTCAACATCCTGGTTGATCAGGCAAGTACCAGACGAGCCTGGTCCAGGGCCGGGTTCTGGCAGTAGAAAAACTCTCGGAACTCATCAAATTTAGAATTTTTGTTAAGCAGCATCTCGTCTCTATAACTTAACTAAACCAACACTGTTATACCAGACAAAACCAGCTTATCCAACTATTCTCCAGTCTTCCTCAAGCTCCAATATAAAAGTAATTACTCATCTTGTTCCATTACATTTCTGCTGTAACTAATTAACTTCCAGTATCTTCACCATCTCTTTCAATCGTTCCATAAACTGAAGACATCGAGTCACTTTCAAACTGCTTAAGAAATCCCAGTTACCGAATCCGTTTGAAGCATTAATGCATACTTAAAACTGTACTATTCTTCATTTAGCCACCTGTTTTTTGTACATTTAAAAACTAATACTTAACCCATATCTAGTCCTTAAGTAGTTTTTAAGCATTAATATTAGTCTGCCCGAAATGCACAGCATAATAGTGGCTTTCTTTTGTGTCTAACAGTATTTTATTACATGTAAACTACATTACCTGTATACTGCAGAAAAAAATATTCGTATATTTATTTGTAAAGTGTATGCCCACTAATCTCGATAAGTCTTTAAAACTGTTGAAGAGTTACTATGCAAAGACTTGTGTTCTGGAAGTGGGAAGTAGAGTGCTTACACTCTGCAGAATGAGTGAGCAAGTCACCGTTCATAGGATCATATGAGCTGTGGTGTGAGCGCACTGCTAGAAGACACCGTTAAAATGAATGACTGTGAATGTTTTCTGTTCTGAGGGTCATTCTACATTGCTGGG
Source organism: Cherax destructor (assembly GCA_009830355.1). Taxonomy (NCBI): domain Eukaryota; kingdom Metazoa; phylum Arthropoda; class Malacostraca; order Decapoda; family Parastacidae; genus Cherax; species Cherax destructor. The sequence goes on from WNWK01014730.1 coordinate 21,184, forward strand.
GAAACGACAGCTGTGCTGAAAACTATTTAAAGATTTCCTTGAAATGAGGCTTCTATTGCAAAATTTATTTTCCTTGAAATGAGGCTTGAATTGCAACGTTTATTTTTCCTTAAAATGAGGCTTGTATTGCAACATTTGTTTTCATTAAAATGAGGCTTGTATTGCAACATTTATATTCCTTAAAATGAGGTTTGTATTGCAACATTTGTTTGTTTTCATTAAAATGAGGCTTGTATTATATTTATTTATTTTCCTTGAAATGAGGCTTGCATTGGCAACATTTATTTTCCTTAAAATGAGGCTTGTATTGCAATATTTATTTTCCTTAAAATGAGACTTGTATTGCAACATTTATTTGTTTTCCTTAAAATGAGGCTTGTATTGCAACATTTTTCTTTAAAATGAGGCTTGTATTGCAGCATTTGTCCTTAAAATGAGGCTTGTATTGCAACATTTGTCCTTAAAATGAGGTTTGTATTGCAACATTTGTCCTTAAAATGAGACTTGTATTGCAACATTTGTTTGTCTTCCTTAGAAATGAAGGCTCCTATTCTGACATATATTTGTTTATTCAGGTATCGGGATAGATGACACCTTCGTGATGCTGGCTGCGTGGCGCCGCACCAGGCTGCAGGACACTGTGCAGGAGAGGATGGCTCATACCTTCGCTGAAGCTGCGGTCAGTATTACCATCACTTCCCTCACTGACATGATCTCATTCTTCGTGGGTGCCATTACACCATTCCCCTGCGTCCAGATATTCTGCCTCTACACAGGTAAGTTTTGTGTCTTCCTTTGAAATGGTTCAAATATTTTTAAAACGAAACCATGTTAATTTACATGTTTCTTCTGTAGTCTTAATTTCTGTCTTGCCCTTAATTTGTTCAGTAATACTTTACCTGCATATTTATAATTCTTACACACACACACTTGTTTATTCATGACCATTGACAAAACTAGGCACTCGTGTATTTTTTAAGTCGTAATCAAGAAGATATTACCATATATTATTATGTATGAAAGGTTATAAGTTATTTTTGTATCAAAATTTAATACAGCACATCGCGTTGGTGCTGAGGTCACTAGGACATGTTACTAGGTTAGAGCGAAGATATGTTTCCCTTACACATCTATTACACTGGTTTTCCTGCCACTTTCCACAACACATGATGGGTTTTGTAATATTCCATCACACAGTATAGAATACGATATAGTCCATGTTAGGATGGGTTTTCTTTCATATTCCATCAATGAGGATGGGTTTTCTTTCATATTCCATCAATGAGGATGGGTTTTCAAATAAGGCTTGAGCTGCGAGACTTAAGAAGGATAATTAGGATGTTGTCGACCATTGTACTATTGATTTCAGAAGCTATGTTAGATTTACAGGTTTCCTTTTAGCAGAGCTGGAGTTACTATTACATGAAAATTACCAGTTTCGTTGGAATATTACTCAGAAGTTTAGTGGAAATGATAAAGGCATCATGTCATAATTAACAATATACTGAAATGAAAGATAGCCCTTTTAAGTGGTTGGAATATTACACTGAAATTGAGTGGAAATGATGAAGGCATCATGTCAAAACTATAATTAACAGTGTGCTGAAACTTGGGCTAGCTTACTAAGTATATGTGATGACGTAGCCTGTAACAGCGAGTGCCTTAGCCAGTTAGATAAGTGTGGCCACCAGCTTCCACCACCGTCAAACATCTGGTTAGGAAGTAAACCACCAACGCTGCGGTCACATTCAGATTATTTTATTTATCTGTAAGGATTACAATGTGTGGTTTACATTTATAAGACTAACTAAGCGCTAAACCCACCAGAGTCATACAGCGCTGCCCAATAAAGAGGAAAACATGAGTAAATTTAGCAGGAAAGAGCTGGTGTAATGTAGTTAAGGCGTTTGGAGTATAATTTTTTCAACTAGCAGCCGTGTCTTGGCGACCTAGGATTAGTTTAGTTAAAACTCTTGAAAGGGTAAAATTCCTGGTGTTGTGTACAACTGTATCACCTGAACTGATAACTGCTGATTTAAGTCAACGATGTCATTGTAGTTTCTTCTTGGTAGACGAGTCTAGATTTAGTACGATCCATTATATAACCGTGGCTATTCCTATGTATCACACATGCATTATTGAGATTATCTGTATGGCAGGCGTATTTGTGGTCATTAATGTGTGTGTCTAGCCCTCTGTCGATTTCTCTCATATATAATTTGCTGCAGCCTCCGCAGGACTGCAGCAAATTTTTTGTCTTGGTGAAATCCATAATTTTTGTGCTAGTGGTTGCAACGTTGGAGATATTAGTTGCTACTTTTCTGTTAGGTAGGACTACACATAGGACTGAGGATTTAGCAGTCTTGGGGATGTTGAGAATTTGTTGTTTGTGTCCTACTTCAGCCACGGCTACAGACGACGGTGATTTATACTACCTAACAAAAACTAACAGTATCTTACAACACAGTTAATAGTGTCTACTAAAACAATCAAGGATCTCACCAGTACAAAAAAACTGAACCTTGTTGATATTAAAGCTGTGATATACAATACATACTGCCATGGGAAGACTGTAACAAAGTCTGTGAGAGAGACAGCAAGAGATCTAGACACGGATTAATGAACAAAAATATGTCAGTTGTACAGATAATGTCAGTAGTATATCCGTGATAAATAGGAAGAACCCATAGTAATCGAATGAACTGTAGCGAGGCTGGACTCATCTTGAGAAAATCTACAGACGTTGCTACCATGAATCATCAGTCATCACTTTGGGTAATACAATTGTACAGGACACCGGGAGTTTTACCTCCAAGATACGGATGTCAGGTGATACCATGATACTCCACACTCCCTCCCTACATTAAACCTATCCTGTGCTATATTTACTCATGTTTTCCTCACTCTCCATTGAATTAAAAAGGCTCCTGGTGATCAAAACAACCAGTTTCTAAACATTTCACGTTTGTCTAATTTATATATTTGTTGGTATTATACAAAAGAATAATACCAATTATTCTTTATTCAATTATTCTTCAAAAGAAGCGCTAAACCACAAGGGTTATACAGCGCACTGTAGATCGTAACTATTTGATGAAGCGGAGAGAATCTGAGCTTATAAACAGAGGTTCATGTGCAGAAAAAGTTCTGCAGTGAAGCAACATTGATCGCCATTTCTAACGCGTTTAAATATTTCAAGCTAACATTATCGCGGGTTCTAACCCCACCCGTGGTATGGTTTATTTCAAGTTAGTTGGCCAGCCTGGTGCTAACCCCTCAAGGGCATCACGGTCAAGCAACCTGCCAGACACGTCCTTCACCTGACACCTGTTACACCTGCCGTCTCTTACCTATATATATATATATATATATATATATATATATATATATATATATATATATATATATATATATTATACATGTATACTGAAAACCTCTCATGTCTCTGAGAAACACAACACATGTCACAGTAACAACGTGGGCCTTGCAACACATCATTCAGGACTCGCAACACCTAACAACATATCAAAATGTTAATTCAAGGTTGTGAAACAATATTGCAGACAACAAAAGGCAACGTAAATTTAGTAGCGATATACTTATCTGCACGGAAGATAATATACTAATTAGTATTTATGGGAAGCATTACACATACGTAGATTATAATTGAACTGTATTTAGGATAAAATATTGTCATACAGTAGATGTAAATCTTGATTGTAAAATATAAGAGGTAATATATTTTTTAATGCATAGAGAATAAACGAATTGGTTAAGTGATGAATTTTATGTTGCAGGTACGGCAGTACTGGTGACGTATGCATGGCACATTACGTTCTTCGGAGGGTGTCTGGCTCTTTCTGGCTTCATGGAGAAGGAGCAGCGTCATGGCACCACGTGCCGCAAAATCAAACCATTGTCTGAAGCAGGTGTGTAACTCCTGGTCCCTCTCTACCTTGCTCGTGTGTGGCTATGAATGATATCAGGACAGATATATCAGAATACTCTCAATATTTCACGTTGAAGATAAAATTAGACAACGTTTTAACCACTCACCTTTTTCCCCTCGTCAATTCTATGATTCACCTCATCTTCAATAGACCCATCTGCTGACACGTCCACTCCAAATATCTGAATACATTCACCTCCTCCATACTCTCTCCCTCCAATCTTCCGTTACCTAATTTTTTTGTTATCTTCATCACCTTACTCTTTCCTATATTCAATTTTAATTTCTTTCTTTTACATACCCTACCAAACTCATCCACCAACCTCTGCAACTTCTCTTCAGAATCTCACAAAAGCACAGTGTCATCAGCAAAAAGCAACTGTGACAACTCCCACTTTGTGTTAGATTATCTTCTAATCCCACACCTCTTGCCAACACTCAAGCATTTACTTCTCTTACAACCCCAAATATAAATATATTGAGCAGCCATGGTGACATCACGCATGTGTGTCCGTAGTAATTTACTATTCTTTACATCCTCACCTCCACTAGATAATCAAGGTTTAGTACCATGTGGTCACCGGCTACAAAACTTTCCAATTTTTTCTGTATCCTCTGTCTGCTTCACTTAATACTATATCTAGTCTTACAGCTTCTCATATCCTTGTAAAGTTGTTAATATGTTTGCTTATGAATCTTCCCATTGCTGCCTCCATCAGTTAATCTTTGAAGTCTCCACCTCTTTGAATCTCAACATATTTTTAGTCAGTAGTGCCACAATTTTCTCTCCTTATTTTGTGATATTCCTCAGGGACTTGTATATTAGTTATCATTCCCGCGAACTTCATCTTTTCTACTGCTGCTGCTATATCTGGTTTTGCTTCTGATATTTACTCATGCATCTCAGTTTTTTTTTTTTGTAATACCATTATTTGTGGCTTGGTAGGCAACGCACTCGCCTCACACTCTGAGTGTCCATGGTTCAATCCCTGGCCGGGTGGAAATGTTGGGCATATCTCCGACGACGCACTGGCCTTTGTACTATGATCTGATCCTATCTTTAATTTTATTGTAAATAGCTTAATTTACCTTACCCCTAGTATAGTATCTCATTTTATTACAACTACTTTTCACATAGTTAAATTACTTACCTGTTTTAACTTTTAGTATTAAGTATTAAGTTATCACGTCACTGACTTTGTGGGTTATCCTAGGTAATCTATACATATGCTGCTGTGTATGATAATTTATGTAACTGTATTTATGTGTACCTGTAGCTGAATAAACTTATTTACCTTTTTTGAGTTAATCTGGGTGGCTAGCCCTACGGGTTAAAAATCCGAACAAATCTTATCTTAATAATAAGTAAGTTTATTCAGGTATACAAAAATACAGTTTTATAGATTATCATACATAGCAGCATATGTGTAGAGAACCCAGGATAACCCAAAAAAGTCAGTGACTTATTTCCATTGGGGTCCTGTTTCTGATACTTCAGGTTGTTGTTTGTCCGGGTGATGGCGCATTCCGTTTACCTGGAGGGTATCCAGGGTAGGGTTGGCAATGTAACATTTTGTATGGATATTTCAGGGTTGGGTTTTTGCATGGAAACTGGGAATTTAGTACAAGAAGGGAGAGGAGTGAGGGAGGGGCTATTTGTCTTTAAATACTAACAGTTTTTTCGCAATTCCGTTCCATTGGCTGGTGAACTGATCTCCTGCGTCTCCTAACTTCATTTTGTTTCACAGTGGATGAAGGGTGTTGCTACCGTACCTTCTGCACTGGAGGGATAAGTGAGGCTGACCCCTGGAACCCAATAGACAACAAACCTCACGCTTTCATGGTATTCTTCAGAGATTACGTGGCCCGCTTCCTCAACATCCCTGCTATCAAAGGTAACTCATTGCTCTTCCAAAAATTATCTTTTGAGAAGATCAAAATCAAAACCTGATGATCAAATATACAAGTTGTAATGCAAAGGTTGTCAGGCATATCTTTATATTGTATACTAGTTTCTGAAGCATTAATTTGGTAAACTTCAGTAGTTTAATATTTTGTATTAATTGGAATGACTCATTATTATTATTATTGCATTCATGGGGAGCGCTTAACCCATCAGGGTATTACAGCGTCTGGGGAAATGTGAGGTATTCAGGTTTGCGATGACTCAAAGCATGCAAGTATTAAGAGGCATACAAAAAATAGTAATTATTATTATTATATTATGCACTTATATATATGGAAAACTTGAGGAAATTAAAACTATATCGGAGTATAAAACAAATTCCAACTACAAAATAGAGCGAAAAACTAATGTGAAGGACCTGTGAGTGATAATGTGAGAGGATCTCACTTTCAGACATCACAACAATGTGTCTACCACATCTGCTAGAAAAATGATAGGATGGATAATGAGAACCTTCAAAACTAGGGATGCCAAGCCCGTGATTCTCTTCAAATCGCTTATTCTCTCTAGGCTGGAATACTGCTGTACATTAACGGCATCTTTTAAGACAGATGAAATTGTTGACCTGGATAATGTAGAGAGAGCCTTCATGACATGCATATGTACTATAAAACACTTAAATTACTGGGAACGGTTGAAGTTCCTTGACTTGTATTTCCTGGAACACAGGCGAGAAAGATACATGATAATATAAATTTGGAAAATCCTAGAGGGATTAGTACCAAATTTCCACATGAAAATCGCTCTATAAAAGCAAAAGACTTGGCAGTAGATGCAACATCCCCCAAATTAAAAGCAGGGGTGCCATGTGTATGCTAAGAGACAACACAGGGGCCCAAGACTGTTCAGCTGCCTCCCAGCATACATAAGGGGGATTACCAGTAGACACCTATTTGTCTTCAAGAAGGCGCTAGACAGACACCTAGTGTCTGTCTAGCCGGGGTATTGTTCGTACGTCAGTTTGCGTGCGACCAACAGTAACAGTCTGGTTGATCAGGCCTTGATCCACTCCAGGTGTGTGTGTGTATATATATATATATATACAAGGGGCTAGTAACCCCTTCTCCTGTATACATTACTAAAATTAAAAAGAGAAACTTTTGTTTTTCTTTTTGGGTCACCCTGCCTCGGTGGGATATGGCCGGTTTGTTGAAAGAAGAAAGAATATATATATATACACACATATATATTAATGTAACCACAAACAAGGGTGCTTAAATCGGCTAGTCGGAGGATCGAACCTGTGTTGTTTTAGCCCGCCTCGTGGTGACACTCAAGTTGTTTGTAGGATTGTATGGTCCAGTGGCTTAGAGCTTCGTGAATTTTCCCTCGCCATGAGGCGGGCTAAAACAACACAGGTTCGATCCTCCGACTAGCCGCAGTGTTGTTATTGATATACGTATGTATGTGTGTGTGTGTGTGTGTGTGTACTCACCTAGTTTGGTTGCAGGGGTCGATTCACGGCTCCTGGCTCCGCCTCTTCACTGGTCACTACTAGGTCTCTTCCTGCTCCTTGAGCTTTGTCATACCTCTTCTTAAAGCTGTGTGTGAATCCTGCCTCCACTACGTCACTTCCCAGGCTATTCCACTTTCTGACAACTCTGTGATTGAAGAAATACTTCCTAACATCCTTGTGATTCATCTGAGTTTTCAACTTCCAACTGTGACCCCTTGTTTCTGTGTCCCATCTCTGGAACATCCTGTCTCTGTCCACCTTGTCAATTCCTCTCAATATTTCATATGTCGTTATCATATCCCCCTCTCTCTCTCCTGTCCTCCATTGTCGTCAGGTCGATTTCCCTTAACCTCTCCTCGTAGGATTCCGGACTCCGGGACTAGTCTTGCTGCAAACCTTTTCACTTTCTCTAATTTCTGTACGTGCTTGACTAGGTGTGGGATCCAAACTGGTGCTGCATACTCCAAAATATGCCTGACATACACAGTGTACAGGGTCCTGAACAATTCCTTGAGATGTCGGAATGCTGTATGTGGGGGGAGGGGGAGGGGTTAGTTTGATGTCACTTCTTTATTTACAAAAATTTCCAGTTAATGATATATTAAGTTTCCTATCTGAAGAACTCAGTAATTACGATTTACCATTGCCAGTACCTACAAATGATAAATTTTGTACCGTGTAATATTTGTGAACTAATTATTCTTTTGTGTGTGTTAGCCCTGGTGATCATGGTGTTCCTGATGTACCTAATGGTAGCGTGCTGGGGCTGTACCATGGTGAAGGAGGGGCTGGAGCGACGGAGACTCTCTCGTGATGACTCTTACTCTGTCCACTTCTATGACAGTGAAGACAAATATTTTAGGGAATATCCCTACAGAATACAGGTGGGTAAAGATTGAGTTGCTTTTAACCTTGTTCATACTGATATTAGAAAGCAAAAGCACTTTGAAAATGATCATTGGTGTTGTATTGTCTCTCTTATCCTGTGAAAAATGTTTATATTATATAAAGTTAATATATTTATACAAAACTTAGAATGCATAACCTGCAGTAAAACTCTTATCCTTGAAATACAAAATAATACAGCAGATTTCGTTGCATAGGTTGCAATAACGGGAGACGTAACCTACAGTGATCCTGAGACTCAGAAGGAATTGATGGCACTACATAAAAAGTTTGAGGGTATGTCATACAGTGGAGGTGCCCTCTACACAGAGTCATGGCTGCGAGCCTGGCTTGGCTTCTTGGAGAGGAACCAGGAATACCTGGACATAAATATCACAAGCGAAGCAGATTTCTGCGCTCATCTCAAAGAGGTAAGAAATGTTCAGCCTCACTGATGCACCAGTGATACGGAATATTGCCCACAAACATGAGAGAGAGAGAGAGAGAGAGAGAGAGAGAGAGATGCAGAATAAACTTATTGGGACAACTTTTCTCTCTTTGTAGAGCTTTATTAAATTATGACTTGATCAAGCTCTACACAGAGTGAAACATTGTCCCAGTAAAAACTTCTGTAATTTTTTCTCTCTTCAGTGATGAAGGAAGTAATGGTACGGGGATGGTAGTGTCAGCGAGTACATAGTTATGTAGCAGAGTATATAAACAGAAGGGGTTTGAATGAACTATAAGAGAAATTAGATAAAGTTGAAAAAGTCTTTGCTAATATGCAAATAAAAATATTTTTTATGACACTGGCCGTCTCTCATTAAGGTAGGATGACCCAAAAGAAAGAGAAAAGTCATTCACTGTTATTCATTCATTTGCTGTCTTGTCAGAAGCATACTGACACCACAGTTCCGATGACCTTCCGAACTGCAACATCCCCAGTCCTTCATAGTGCAGTCACTGTACTTTCAGCCTCCAGGACTCAAGTTGGACTAACTGGTTTTCCTGTTGGATGTTCAAGTCCCAAGTACTCAACTTTTATATAACATTTACCTTTGATAAGTTTCGACAGTTCTATTCCCAGAGCCTGGCCCTTGGTCAGGTTCATTTAGTACTTGCATGGTCAACCAGGCTGTTTTTGCTGGAGTTCCATTGGCACACATATCCATCACAGCTTGGTTGATCCTACACTTGGCTGAAGTACTTGTCAAGCTCCCTTTTGAATTATTATTATTATAATCAAAAGAAGCGCTAAACCACAAGGGTCATACAGTGCAGTGGGGCAGGGTAGGATGCAGGTTATGGAATGCAGCAGGGCAGTGGATAGTGCAGGGAGAGAGGGTAGCAAGAGATTGAGGTAGAAGGGACTGAGGGGAGTGCTAGAGGCATAATCGTCAGAGTTTGTGTAGTAAGTCAGTTGCTGTCAAAAAGTCAATGAGAGTCAGGATTAAAGGAGGGTCCATCAGCAAGAAGGGAAGGTAAAGAAAGGGCAGCAGAACAAACACGATGTTGGAGGTAAATTCTGCGTGCTCGTTGATAAAGTGGGCAGTCCAACAGAATATGGCGAACCGATACTGGAACCTGACAATGCTCACAGAGAGGGACAGGGAGCCTCTCCATGATATACCCGTGAGTAAGACGAGTGTGGCCGATGCGAAGACGGGAGAGTGTGGTCTCCCAACCTCAACATTGGTGACAAGAAGGCCAGAAACCTATACTACTTGGTTTAATAGAATGAAGTTTGTTATTTAGCAGGTCAGACCAGCGTTGTTGCCAACGGGTGCGAAGGTGGGTAGCAATGACCGCAAAATAGTCCGTAAATGGAACACCTCTATATGAAACTGGAAGGTCATGTACTGCTGACCGCGCAGCAGTGTCTGCCTGTTCATTGCCCTGTACGTCAACGTGACCAGGGACCCAACAAAGAACAATATCTTTGTGCTTGCTAGAGATACGGCGTAACCAAAGTTGGATGCGAAGAACTAGGGGGTGAGGCGTATGAATTTTATGGATAGCCTGTAAAGCACTAAGGGAGTCTGAAATGAGGACACAAATGGTGACACAGGCATAGATGCAATACAGACAAGTGCCACAAGAATGGCATACAATTCAGCCGTAAATATGCTAGCCGAGGGTAATAGATGCCCTCGTACGATGCTGTCTGGGAATACTGCTGTGAATCCGACGCCGTCAGACGACTTTGAACCATCGGTGTACACTGCGATGGCATGAGAATGAGAACGGAAGTGGTCTAAAAAAAGAGAACGAGAAGCCGCCATAGGTAGTTGGGCTTTCGCGCAAGGTAGAGGAATAGAACAGACACGGATAGCAGGAACTTCCCAAGGGGGTAGGGGAAAGGGAGATGTCACATGAACATATAAAGGTGGTAGCTGAAGGGAAGACAAGAGTGAATGTAGACAAAGAGAAAAGGGACGAAGTAAACAGGGGCGACGAACAAATAACGAGTGTACTAACATCTGTGACAATCCTATACATGGAAGGATTATGGAGGTCATGACAACGAACATAATAGCGAATGCAATGTGCATCATGACGATCGGACAAGGATGGAGCGTTCGCTTCTACAGAGAGGCTCTCAACTGGGGAAGAACGAAATGCACCAAGGCATAAGCGTAATCCCTGGTGATGGATGGGATTAAGGATGGAAAGAGTAGCAGGGGAGGCCGCCGAATATATCTGGTCACCATAATCGAGTTTCGATAAAATTAGGGCTGAATGCAGGCGAAGGAGAGTTCTACGATCAGCCCCCCAGGAAAAATGTGTGAGGGATTTTAGGAGGTTCAGCCGGCTATGACAAGTTGCCTTCAGAGAGGTAATGTGAGGTTTCCAGGATAATCGACGGTCAAACAGGAGGCCGAGAAACCTGACTGTATCACGTTCTGGGATTCGTGAGCCGTATAGGTACAATGGATGATCAGAGACCACTGAACGTCTAGTGAACGTAATTTGGCGAGTTTTAATACTAGAAAATTTAAACCCATGAGTGGTGGCCCAATCGGAAACACAGTTGATTGCATGCTGGAGCGAAACTGCAATGAGGTGACAGTCAGCATCCGCACAAGCTATAGCAAAGTCATCAACATAAAGTGATGACCAAATATTGGATGGGAGAATAGATGCCAGATCATTTATAGCAAGGACAAAGTGTGTTGTACTCAGAACACATCCCTGGGGGACACCTTCAGCTTGGACAAACTCTGGGGAAAGCATATTATTAACCCGGACACGGAAATGTCTTTCAGTTAAGAAGGCCTTGAGGGAAAATGGTAGATTGCCTCGAAGGCCTAAGGAGTGGGCCTGGGCCAAGATATTAAGATAAGATAAGATTTCTTCGGACTTTTAACCCCAGAGGGTTAGCCACCCAGGATAACCCAAGAAAGTCAGTGCGTCATCGAGGACTATCTTGTCTTATTTCCATTGGGGTCCTTAATCTTGTCCCCCAGGATGCGTCCCACACCAGTCGACTAACAACCCAGGTACCTATTTGCTGCTAGGTGAACATGACAACAGGTGTAAGGAAACACGTCGAAATGTTTCCACCCGCCGGGAATCGAACACGGGCCCTCCGTGTGTGAAGCGAGAGCTCTAGCCACCAGACCACCGAGCCACCGAGTTGTGTCATATTCCTTCTCAAGGTCAAAAAAGATGGCGATAACTGAGTGGTTATTAGCAAAGGCATTATGGATATATGTATCTAAGTGCAGTAAGGGGTCAATGGTAGAACGGCCCTTACGAAAGCCATATTGACTAGTGGAGAGACTACTGTGCGTCTCTAAATACAGTGGACCCCCAAGTTACGAGCATAATTCATCCCAGAAGGCTGCTCAAGTGCCATTACAGAACGAATTTTCTTCCTTAAGGAATAATGTCACGTAGGTTAGTCCATTTCAGACCCCCAAAAATACACTTACAAAAGCACTTACAATATTGCATTTACATAATTGTACGATTTCCGAGGTGCTCGTAACTCAGGGGTCCACTGTACCACATCAAATGTCTATTTACCAGACGTTCCATAACCTTGCAAACTGCACTGGTAAGAGCAATGGGTCGGTAGTAGGAGGCATCATGTCCTGTAGTACCAGGTTTGCAGAAAGGTAGAACAATAGCAGATTTCCACAGCTGGGGAAGAACTCCTTGTGACCATATAAGATTAAAGAGTCGTAAGAGGACTGCAAGGGCTGACTGATGTAAATGCTGTAGCATACGAATATGTATGCCGTCTGGCCCAGCTGCCGATGATCGGCAAGCGGAGAGTGTTGCACATTATAAGATTCTTCTCAGAGAGAAGAAATGTTTAAGGGCTCTAACTCTCTGGCAAACTTGGAGGAAAGAAATGAGGGGCATAGATGGAGCCCCTGAGAGATACGGACAAGATGATTACCAATTTTGGTGGCAGCGTCAAGAGGGTTTGCTGTAGTGACACCGGCAACTGGGTTGGGAGAGTATTTACCACTCGGTTTCCGTACTTTTTTCCAGACTTTACTCATAGAGGAAGCCGAAGTGACAGTAGAAACAATCCCGCCAGCAAGTGCGTTTAGTTTCGCGGGCGACCGCTCTCTTCTGTTTAAAATTAAGGAGTGGCTCTGTGGTTTTATTGTACCAGTACCTGCCCCACGCAGCGCATTTCAAACGTACTGCCCAAGCACAAGCAAGACAACAAAGGAATGCACCTCTGAGAAGGCCTGCCTGAGGTTTGGGATATAGAATGTGAAGCTGCGGTTAAACCTAAGGTCGAGAAGAGGTGTAAAAGCTCATCAGTGGAGGATGAAGAAGGATCCTCACTAAAAGCAGTTTGATGCGAGTAAAGGTCAAAATTCGCTCAGTCAAATTGCCAGAGTGGGCTACAAGGAGGTGGTGAATATGAAGGAGAAGTAAGGATGATTGGAAAATGATCGCTGTCATGCACGTCCGGAAGGACAGACCAGGTAAAGTCTAGTACAGTTGAGGAAGAGCAACCGAAAGATCGATGCAAGAGAGAATGAGTAAGAGGATCAAAATAGGTGGGGGTACCTGTGTTTAAAACATGGAGGGGGAGAGAAGCGAGAAAAGCCTCCAACTGAATGCTGCGGAAGTCACATTGAGACCCCCAGAGGAAATGTTGAGCATTAAAATCACCAAGTAATAGAAGTGGTGGCGGTAAGGAAGAAACCAGAAATGCAACCTCTGGGATAGACAATGCCCGAGAAGGAGAGAGATACAAAGAACCAATTGTATACCACTTATTTAAGTGGATGCCAGTTGCAGTGTAGTGCAGCGAAGTATGAACAAAGAGCTGATGGTATGGAATACCGGTGCGTATAAGAAGTGCACTTTCATTAAAGGTTCCATCGGGAAAAGGATCTGATGAATATAATAAAACATAGCCCGATATGGGAAAGATAACAGTGGAGCATAATTTGGGTTCTTGTAAACAAACACAAACGAAAAACTGGGAGAGCAACACCTGAAGCTCACCCTGGTTACCCCTGACGCCTCGGATATTCTACTGTAAATAAGCCATGATTTGCGAAGAGAAAGATACAAGAAATCTGAAGTTAGAGGTATCTATGGACTAGAAGGGTTAGAAAAGTCCACATTTGGAGGCAGCGGAAAATGCACAAGAAGCGAAGGAGTGGGACTCTGTGAAGAAAGGAGTTGTGCAGACAGAGAAGAGTGAAGAGGAGGAACAGGAGTTGGATCAGTGTCTATCAATGGTCTAGTCTCCTCAGTATATTCAGAGATAGCTTCAAGTGTTTCAGAGGACAAGAACGTTGTATGTGGGACGAGTAAAGATTGGGGCGATGATAGAATGTACCAAAGTAGGGGGATATGGAAGGGTAGAGGGAACTGGAGAAGCAGCTTGGGAGGGGACAGAAGAGGAAGTGACCTGGGAGGGGGCATAAGAGGAAGAAACTTGGGAGGGAGACAAGGAAGGAAGGTACTGTACGAGGAGGATGAACTTCCACACTTGTAACAGAGCCAGTTAGAGGTGAAGAACCAAGTACAGAGACTGGAAAGTAAAAACATGCAGGTAGAAAAAGGGATGGAGGGGTTAAAGGAGATTTTATCAATGGGAATTTTTTGGACTTCGGAGCAGTAGAGGGGCGATGGGGAGGAGTTGTTGTACGAGGTCTTGTAGACACAAACTTGTGAGTGAGAAGAGGAAGAGGTGAGAATAGAATGAGGTGCTGAGGTAGGGACCTCTGAGTCCAGGATAGCAAAAGAATTAGAGACAGGGGTGACCACAGAGGAGGCTGCGGAAGTTGGGACCCCAGAGTAGGCTGCGGAAGTTGGGACCCCAGAGGTAGGGGGTCGTTTAGTAACTCGAGAATAAGATAATTATAATAAAAAAGAAGAGCTAAACCTACAAGGGTCAAGAATAAGAAATACAGGGAAGTCTTCCGTGGAGGTGTGGATGAGAGACTGCCATAGCATAAGGAAAGCTTTCTGCCTCTTTGAGACAACGGATTTCTTGCTCATTTAAGTAAACTTGCTAACGGCGAGAGTAAGATGGGTGAGCCTCATGACAAGGCGGCAAGAGGGAGGTAGACTACAAGACATATTGGTATGGTCGTTGGCACCACAGACTGGGCATTTGGCAATGGACCTGCAATATTTCGCTGAATGACTGTTGCGGTGTAGGGATCACTTTTCAAACTTGTAAACAGTGTCCCGAAATATAAACCGAGGATGGAAGCTCACGGCAGTCAAAAGTTAAGCGACCTACATTGCATGGGTATCGTCTCCACCTGCAGGCAGGGAGGACATAAGTGTCTGCTTTGAGGATTGGGAGGTCTTGGAGCTCAAGCTGTTCCAGAATGTCATCACCACATGTCTGGAAATTGTTAGACAATGGTATGAGGTAGAATGACAGTACCACTACAAGAATTGAGAGAATGATGTTTTTCAATAGTTACAGGAATAGCATCTATGGTTGTAAGGGAAGAATGATCGCGAGCTTGGGTAGCATTCTGTACCGTGACAATGTGTGCACTGCTCTTGAGAGCATGAAAGGACATATCTCAACCAACATGGCATAGAGTACCTTGCTAATATACTATGATCAGAAAGATAGTCAGAAGTTGGTCGCAGAGTAAAAAAAATTAGTTCATTGTATATTTTGAAACATAGCATGTAAGGGGAGAGTGTGTTGCGCTGGTCTTTTCTGGTGTGAGACCGGAGTTGGTCCGACGTGGGATGGGCGGCATTCCGAAAATCGCCACACTGTAGAGGGAAAAGCTGGAAGCATGGTCAAAGAATTGTGGAGGTCAGATGTATCAGAGAAGTCAGGCGGAACCTCGGCACCTGGAGCGGGTGATGAAACGGCACCAGCAGGAGGTATAGGGGCATTAGAAATGTCCAAAGAGTGGTCAAATAACGAGGTAGGGTAGGAGCAAGGTGCAGTAGCAGAAAAGGGCCCGTGGGGAGCTCTTCAATGAACTTGGGACTCCATGGTTATGTCACTTTGTTTTTTAGAAAAAAAAAAGAAAAAAAAAGGGGGGGGAACATGGAGGGATAGCTCCTAGGAGGAATGAAAGGACCATAAATCCCCCTCCATGCTCAAGAGGACCTCCAGCAATGCAAGTAGTGCAGATGCGGCATGAAACCTGTGCCATACCCTACCCTTCATGCCAGTAAACCAGCAATCTGGGATAGCAACCTCACATCTACTGATCCACCTTGGTGGACAAGAGAGAGGGCGGCTGGATACCCACCACAAAGCATACCTCCTTTGGCCACCACCCCCGGAATCCGAAAGAAAGCTTCCAGAGATACACCTGTCACCCGAAAGACACCCAAAGCCACCCCCCGGGAGACCAGAGAGGGAATGGGACATCCCCATTTGATCCAGATTCCACGGCAAACTACACCACCGTGGACCTCAACGGTACCCTTCCCCCTACCTAGGAACTCGAGTGCCTGTGGTAAGAGTTCCAAAGGCTGAAAACAGGAAGGGGATAGGGAAGGGATGGGGAGAGGAAGAAAGGGAAAAAAGGGGATGGGGAGGATGGGATAAGGAAGGGGGGATTGGGGGGTAATTAGGTTCGGTCTGAGGAAGGAGATCAAAGGGTCTAATTCCTCAGACCAAGAGCCTCTTTGCCACGCCAAAGAGCCCCCCTTGAAGAGGTTTCTAGTTTACATCTTCTCTTCCTTTTCCTTTAAAGGAATATGCCTTGAGCATACCTCAAGTGCCACAGAGTTAATTTGTTCTAGACATAGGTTTGGATCTGAATTGCTTAGAATATCTTCCCAGTTTATATCATTTAGGACCTGGTTGACTTTGTCCTACGTTATGTTTTTGTTACTGAAGTTGAATTTGGTGAAGGCTCCCTCGTGACTGATCACATTTTGTTGGTCTGGGGCCCCGTGCATACATGTCTGAACCTCTATTATGTTGTGATCTGAGTATGTAGTTTTTTGATATGGTAATATTTCGTATCAGATCATCATTGTTAGTGAAGATGAGGTCCAGCGTATTCTCCAATCTTGTTGGCTCTATTATTTACTGGTTTAAGGTAAATTTGGTGCGGAGATTTAAAAGCTCATGTGTGCGAGTTTTCATCTGAGCTGCCTCCTGAGGTTATCTCTGCTACAGCATTATCTACATTCCTCCATTGTAGGTGCCTTAGGCTGAAATCCCCCAGGAGCATGATGTTTGGGGCAGCTGATAGATTTTCCACACAGTGGTCTATTTTCAAAAGCTGTTCCTGGAATTGTTGGGAAGTTGCATCTGGAGGTGTTAATTGACTGGTGTGGGTCGCATCCTGGGGGACAAGATTGAGGACCCCAATGGAAATAAGACAGACAGTCCCTCAATGACACACTGCCTTTCTTGGGTTATCCTGGGTGGCTAACCCTCCGGGGTTAAAAATACAAACAAAATCTTATCTTAACCAAGAACCCTTCATTAGCATCACACAGTAAATAGGTACCTGGATATTAGCTGACTGTTATGGGTGGCAGCTCCATGAGCTTAATCATACCTTATCTTAAAACTATGTATGGTTCCTGCCTCCACTATATCTTTCTCTAGACTATTCCACTTCCTGACTACTCTGTGGCTGAAGAAATGCTTCATAACATCCCTTTGACTCATCTGAGTCTTCAGCTTCCAGTTGTGTCCCCTTGTTTCTGTGTTCCCTCTCTGGAACATCCTGTCACTGTCTACCTTTTCGATTCCCCGCAGTATTTTGTATGTTGTTATCATGTCTCCTCTGACCCTTATTTCCTCCAGTGTTGTTAGTCCTATTTCCCTCAACCTTTCTTCATAGGACAGACCCCTGAGTTGTGGAACTAACCTTGTCGTAAACCTTTGCACTTTCTCTAGTTTCTTTACGTGCTTGACCAGGTGTGGGTTCCAGACTGGTGCTGCATATTCTAGTATGGGCCTGACGTACATGGTGTACAGTGTCTTGAACGATTCCTTGTTAAGGTAACGGAATGCTAATCTTAGGTTTGCCAGTCGCCCATTTGCTGCCGCAGTTATCTGGTTGATGTGTGCCTCCGGAGACGTGCTTGGCGTTATACTCACCCCAAGGTATTTCTCCTTTGCCGAGGTTTGTAGCCTTTGTCCGCCTAGCCTGTACTCGGTCAGCGGTCTTCTTTGCCCTTCTCCGATCTTCATGACTTTGCATTTCCGATGTGATTCTCCTCATTAATTTCACATCATCTGCGAACAAACACACTTCTGAGTCTATCCCGTCCGTCATTTCATTTACATATACCAAGAATAACACTGGTCCTAGAACTGACCCCTGCGGTACACCGCTCATCACAGGTGCCCACTGTGATTCCTCATCACGCACCATGACCCGTTGTTGCCTCCCTGTGAGGTATTCCCTGATCCATTCCAGTGCCCTTCCTGTTATACATGCTTGTTCTTCCAACTTCTTTACTAATCTCATGTGAGGAACTGTGTCGAAGGCCTTCCTGCAGTCCAGGAAAATGCAATCAACCCACCCTTCTCTCTCTTGCCTTACCTCTGTTACTTTATCATAGAACTCTAGGAGGTTTATTACACAGGATTTGCCTTCCCGGAATCCGTGCTGTCTGGTGTTTATTATCCTGTTCAGCTTGAGGTGCTCCACCATTCTTTTCCTGATGATTTTCTCCAGGACTTTGCACACTATACACATAAGTGACACCGGTCTATAGTTTAGTGCCTCTTTTCTGTCTCCTTTTTTATAGATGGGGACTACGTTGGCCTTCTTCCATACCTCAGGTAGCTGCCCAGTTTCAAGGGATGTGTTGAATATTATGGTAAGTGGCACACTCAGTACCTCAGTTCCTTCCCGAAGAACCCACGGGGAGATATTGTCCGGACCCATCGCCTTTGAGGTATCAAGGTCACTGAGTAACTGCTTCACCTCCTCCTCAGTTGTGTGTATGCCCTCAAGCACTTGATGCATCCCTTGTTGGTGATGCACCCCGTCCTGTCTACCCAGCTGCCTTCCTTCCTCCACTGTGAATACTTCCTTAAACCTCAAGTTGAGCTCCTCACATACCTCTTGATCGTTACTTGTGAGTTCCCCATCTTCTCTCCTCAGCCTTATCACCTGGTCCTTGACTGTTGTCTTCCTTCTGATGTGACTGTACATCAGTTTCGGGTCGGACTTAACTTTCGATGCTACGTCGTTTTCGTACTGTTTCTGGGCCTCCCTCCGTACCTGTGCATACTCGTTTGTAGCTCTTCTACTAATCTCTTTGTTTACTTGGGTTCTTTGCCTTCTGTACCTTTTCCATTCTCTGACACTCTGAGTCTTTGCCTCCCTGCACCTTTGGCTAAACCAGGGGCTCTTTCTGGCCTTCCCGTTTAATCTTTTTCCTCTGGGTATAAACCGTTCCTCTGCCTCCTTGCACTTTGCCCCTACGTATTCCATCATTTCGTTTATTGTCTGTTAGGTTCAGTACTGCAAGTGTGATGAAAGTCCTTGCACACACAAGAGAAACATTTTATATTTTAATTTTCTGTCAAATGTACAAAATTAATGGTGATAATTCTATTTGTCTTTCCCAGCTATACCTGTCAGGTCCAGCCAATCCATTTGCCCAGGACGTCAGATTCAATGAAAACAACACTCGCATCCTAGCTTCCAGGTTTATAGTCCAGACGTACAAGATCCTTGATGCAAATGCAGACAAAGATATGATGGAGGCATTCCGGAAAGTAGCTTCAGATTCAAAATTCAACATCACTGTGTTCAACCCATTTTTCATCTACTTTGATCAGGTTTGTAGACTACATTTATTTGTATATGTATTTACAGTGAAACAGTTACATGAATGATGAAAATCAATTCATTAATTTACAAAGCAGAGATGAGATTAGAGGATCGTCTCTTTCGTCCTACATCATTGTAAATGGTTCATGACAGACTAAAATGTTGTCCAGTTTCACCTTTCATTTTGTGAGTTATTAGTGATTTGTTTCAATCACATTATTGTAAGTTTTATTCTTTATTAGCTGTATAACCCCTGTGGTTTAGCGCTTCTATTTGATTATAATAATAATAATATTCTTTATTAACTATGTGCTTTCTATTTCTTTACAGTATGTTTTGGTGAGGACAACAAGCATACAAGCCATCTGTCTTGCTGCTGGTATAATGATGGTGGTCTCTCTTATATTTATACCAAATCCTCTGTGCTCTCTCTGGGTTGCTTTCTCCATTGTGTCCATTGAAATAGGTGTTGTTGGATACATGACTTTATGGGGAGTTAATTTAGATTCCATTTCAATGATCAATCTTATAATGTGTATTGGTTTTAGTGTTGACTTCTCTGCTCACATTTCCTATGCCTATCTAGCAGCTAAAGTGGACACACCAGATGAACGTGTGCAGGAATGTCTGTATGCTCTTGGTGTTCCTATAATACAAGGTGGCCTCTCAACTATTTTAGGCATCACAGCACTTATCCTAGCTCCCTCCTACATATTTATCACTTTCTTCAAGACTGTCTTCCTTGTTATATTCTTTGGTGCTTTGCATGGAATCTTACTGTTGCCAGTTCTCCTTTCTCTTATGGGCCCTGGTTCCTGTAGTAAAAAGAAACCAACCAAGCACCAACCACCTTCTAAAACAAATGGTCATCCATTCTTTGTGCATGGTCAAGAAATTTCTCCTGCAGGTCACATTGATCCTAACAGCCTAAAGATTCCACGGCCACACAGTGTGACTGCAGCACACAATGGAGCAGCACAAGTAGGACCTGTGGCATTGAGTCGTTCTGGAGCTTTTCTTGCGTCAGGTGCTAATGCCATGCTAGCATCCAGTAAGGAGGATGGTAATTGTCTAGAAAAAGACTTAGGTCTTGGTACTTCTGGTGAAGAGTCTAGCGAGTCGAGCTTGAGTAAGGGAGTTATAACACGGCGTAGTGGTTCAGATATGGCTAATGGAACTGGAGGACGTCATGGACTGCCAATCCTAGAGGTGTATAGTAATAATGGTTATATAAGTGATGATTTGGAAGCTGAAGAGCGTAGAGGAAAGGAACATCGTCTTGATAGATATGGTGAATGGGAAGATCCACGTCGGAGTTACCATGAACAACGTTCATCTGCTAAGTATTCTTCTGATCATCGACATGGCTCTTCCCGTGCACTTGATCAAGAACAACCCCGTCACTCAAGCTCTCGAGAAAGGAGCGTACATCGAAGTGGATCATCAGTAGCACACGGGCTACGTACATCTTCAGAACCCAAGGGACGATACCGTGATCATCAATAACAGTCACGCTCAAGTGACCATGTGCCATGGCCTAATGTACAGTGTACATAGTTTAGTGTGAATGGACAGGCCCAGCACTGCTAGTCACTGGGCAGAGCCTCCCCCTTTTCCTCTTCCCAGGGTACTATATTACCCTATGGGTATGTGCCATTCCACCCACATTGTGACTGCCAGTATCCTCCAGTCCTGTTGTTTTCATCCTACATTGCTTTTAGTGTTCTTAAATATAACTCGCTAAAAGGATGTGACCATGACTTTTTTTGTTTTGTTTTACATGAAGGGTTACTGAGAAAGGAACTTGGGGGTGTTTTAGACCACAACAATGCTGTCAAAATATTTGGGAAATTTTGCAACATATTTGTTTATACTGAGAGCTACTTAATCTGTTTTTTTTAATCTATAAGGTTTTAATTTTAAAATAAAAATTTGAAGAGCAAGACATATGTGCAACAGTTGCTCATGTATCTTACTCATCAATTTGTCAGTATTTTATACCATTTTAAAAATAAAATTTGGTTTAATTTAATTTATAAAAAAAAATGAGGATAATGGACTGACATTTTAAGTGTTAGCAATGTGATTACAGAAGAAAAATACTTGAAATGCCAAAAAATACTGTCTTAGGGATTAAAAAGAAAGTCTTTTTGGACTGAATGATAGTTAGAATGTTGTATGTTAGTTTTATATTTGTGTGTACTGTAGTGTATAATGTTTAGATGAGTATTTGTTTAATGTATGTTTAAATGCATTCTCATAAGTGTTTTTTTCACAATTCATATCCTCATTAAAGTTTTTCTACGTAATTTTATGCATCTTTTTATTTAATTAAATATTATTTTCTTCAAAGAAGAGCAGGGACACTGGCAAGCTTCAGCTGGCTAAAGCTCTAAATCAACCCAAGTTTTTTATTGCATTATAAAGTAAACTGTATCAGTTACCACGTATGTGGGCAACACATTATTGTGCTGTAAAAATACTGTTTATGGACAGAATTTCTTTTATGAAAAAATTGTTTTGACCTTGGCAATTATTTTTAAAAGGAACAGTTGTAATTTCTTAATTATTTTGCGATACTCTTATTTTTACCAATATTTTGTTTTAGTTTTAAGCTTTTAAGCAATATTAGACACTGTTTTGATATAATTGTAATTAAATTGTATGAAATTTGATTTGTGTGCTGGTAGTGTATCACAGTTATCACTTAGTGCTTCCATCTCATACGCAAGACTGAGACTCAGGCATCACTGTGGTACACACGAGTACAAAGTACCAAGCTAGATAGAAATTGAGTGACATTCTGAAACAAGAATAAATTATTTATGTAATTAATAAAGACATTGTGACAAAATTTCATATTATCACAATATTAAAGTTGTAATCTTAGGCCTATCTGAATTAATGATAGCACACCCATCAACTTTATGTGAGGGAGCCAAATAGTGTCACTTCTGAATATGACAAAATTAATATTAATACAGTATATATTTTCGAGTTTTGTTGGTTTGTATTTTCCTATAAAGCTCTTCATGTAGTGTAGTCTCACCAAATTCAGTATTATTAAGCTCTTCTACATTTTCATGTAGTAGTATTCATTTCCCTAAAATAAAATAAAATGCCAACTGAATTTAGTGTTGAAAACCAAAACCCAGAGGAATCCTACACAAGTTGTCAGCTGTATTCTGCAGGAGTTACAGGTGGATGCTTTAACATTGTTCTATATTATTATTACAATCAAAACTAAGTGCTAAACCCACAAGGGTCATACAATCTGTTGTGTTTAAAAAAAAAAATTGTATGGTACAGACCATATAGGCTACAAACATTTCTTTACGAAGCTTATCAGAAAGTACAAGGTTTTTTTTTATACTTTCTTCCTAAAGTGTTGGGGATAAGAAACCTTGTACTTTACGACAGAAATACAATTAGCATGGATTAACTGACATGGCAGACCCTTGTTATAATGGACATTATTATTATGGACTTTTAAAATACAATGGCCAAAATCTACTGGGTATTATTATAATTAAAAGAAGTGCTAAACCTACAAGGGTCATACAGCGCAGCAGGGCAGGGAAGGATGCAGGGGTATTGGGTAGCAAGATAGAGAGGGATGAGTATTATGATATGGCGTGCAGCAGGGCAGTGGATATTGCAGGGGTAGAGGGTAGCAAGAGATTGAGGTAGAAAGGGCAGTGAGGAGTGCTAGTCATTATCATCAGATAATGTAAATCAGTAAATCATATGCTGTGAGAGTGTCTGGGTTAAAGGAGGGTCCATCAGCAAGAAGGGAAGGTAAAGTAAGGGCAGTAGAGCAGTGACAATGTTGGAGGTAAATTTTGCATGCACGTTGATAGAGTGGGCAGTTCAACAGAATATGGCTAACATACACCGACCTGACACTTCTCAGAGTGGAACAGGGCGTCTCTCCATGAGATACTCGTGAGTAAGACGAGTGTGGCCGATGCGAAGACAGGAAAGAGTAGTCTCCCATCCTCGACGTCGATGACAAGATGGCCAGAAACCTATACTCGTTTTAATAGACTGTAGTTTGTTATGGAGCAGATCAGATCAGCGTTGTTGCTAACGAGTGTGAAGGTGGGTAGTAATTACAGCAAAATAGCCTGTGAAAGGACCACCTCTATGAAACTGGGAGGTCATGTACTGCTGACCGTGCAGCAGTGTCTGCCTTTTCATTGCCCTGTACGTCAACATGACTGGGAACCCAACAAAAAACAATATCTTTGCACTTACTAGAGATATGACGTAACCAAAGTTGGATACGAAGAACCAGGAGATGAGGTGTATCAAATTTTCTTATAGCCTGTAAAGCACTAAGGGAGTCTGAAACGACCACAAATGATGACACAGGCATAAATGCAATACGGATAAGTGCTACGAGAATGGCATACAATTCAGTCATAAAAATGGTAGCCAACAATGCCCTCACACAACGTTGTCCAAAACACTGCTGCGAATCCAACGCCGTCAGAAGACTTAGAACCATCGGTGTACACTGCGATGGCATGAGAATGAGATTGGAAGTGGTTAAGAAAAAGAGAGCGAGAAGCCACTGTAGACAGATGAGCTTTCGCGCATGGCAGTGGGAAAGAGCAGACAAACCGTCGGAACTTCCCAAGGAGGTAGGGAAAAGTGAGATGCTACATGAACATAGAAAGGTGGTAACTGAAGAGAAGACGAGCGAATGTAGGTGAAGAGAAAAGGGACAGAGTAAACGGGCGACGAACAAATAAAGAACGTCTGCTAACATCAGTGACTATCCTATATATGGAAGGAGTGTGGACGTCATGAGAGCGAACATAATAGCAAAGGCAATGAGCATCACGGCAATCGGTCAAGGATGGAATATTCACTTCTGCATTGAGGCTCTGAACCGGTGAAGAGCGAAAAGCACCGAGGCATAAGCGTAATCCCTGGTGATGGATAGGATCAAGGCTAGAGAGAGTTTCAGGAGAGGCCGCTGAATATATCTGGTTGTCGTAATCAAGTTTCGATAAAATTAGGGCTGAATGTAGTCGAAGGAGAGTGCTACGATCAGCCCCCCAGAAAAGATGAGCAAGGGTTTTAAGGAGGTTCAGAGTAAATGGGCGACGAACAAATAAAGAACGTCTGCTAACATCAGTGACTATCCTATATATGGAAGGAGTGCGGATGTCATGAGAGCGAACATAATAGCAAAGGCAATGAGCATCACGGCAATCGGTCAAGGATGGAATATTCGCTTCTACATTGAGGCCTAACCGGTGGATGAAGAGCGAAGAGAGGCATAACCCCTGATATATCGGTTGCACGCGTAAAGGCTGAATGTAGTCGAAGGAGAGTGCTACGATCAGCCCCCCAGAAAAGATGAGCAAGGGTTTTAAGGAGGTTCAGCCGGCTATGACAAGTTCTGGGATACGTCGTAATCAAGTTTCGATAAAATTAGGGCTGAATGTAGTCGAAGGAGAGTGCTACGATCAGCCCCCAGAAAAGATGAGCAAGGGTTTTAAGGAGGTTCAGAGTAAATGGCGACAATAAAGAACGCTGCAACATCAGTGACTATCCTATATATGGAAGGATGGATGTCATGAGACGAACATAATAGCAAAGGCAATGAGCATCACGCAATCGGTCAAGGAGGGAATATTCTCTACATTGAGGCTCTCAACCGGTGAAGGAAAGCACGAGGCATAAGCGTAATCCCTGGGATGGATGGATCAAGGCTAGAGAGTTGCAGGACCCTGAAATATGGCTGAAAGTCGATAAAAAGGCGAATGAGTCGAAGGAGAGTGCTACGATCATCCCCCAGAAAAGATGAGCAAGGGTTTTAAGGAGGTTCAGCCGGCTATGACAAGTTCTGGGATACGTCGTAATCAAGTTTCGATAAAATTAGGGCTGAATGTAGTCGAAGGAGAGTGCTACGATCAGCCCCCCAGAAAAGATGAGCAAGGGTTTTAAGGAGGTTCAGCCGGCTATGACAAGTTCTGGGATACGTGAGCCATATAGGTACAATGGATGATCAGAGACGATTGAATGTCTAGTGAAAGTAATTTGGCGAGTTTTACTACTAGAAAATTTAAACCCATGAGTGGTGGCCCAATTGGAAACACGGTTGACCGCATACTGGAGAGAAACGGCAATGAGGTGACAGTGAACACCTGCACAAGCTATGGCAAAGTCATCAACAAAGAGCAATGACCAAATATTGGATAGAAGAATAGATGCCAGATCATTTATAGCAAGGAGAAAACGTGTTGTGCTCAGAACACATCTCTGGGGGACACCTTCAGCTTGGACAAAATCCGGGGAAAGCATAAGTCTCCCTTGGAGGTGTAGATGAGAGAATGCCATAGCATAGAGGAAACCTTCTGCCTCTTTAGACAACGGATTTCTCGTTCATTTAAGTAAACTTGGCAACGGCGAGAGTAAGATGGGTGGGCCTCATGGCAATTAAGGCAAGAGGGAGGTAGACTACAAGACGTATTGGTATGGTCATCGGCACCACAGACTGAGCATTTGGCTATGGACCTGCAATATTTCGCTGGATGTCCAAAACGCCAGCAATTTCTACACTGTTGTGGTGTAGGGATCACCTTTTGAACCTGTAAACGGTGTCCCACTATATAAACAGAGGATGGAAGCTCACGGCAGTCAAAAGTTAAGCGAGCTACATTGCAAGGGTATCGTCTCTGCCTGCCTGCAGGGAGGACATAAGTGTCTACTTTGAGGATTGGGAGATCTTGGAGTTCTAGCTGTTCCAGAATGTCATCGCCACATGTCTGGAAATTCTGTTGGACAATGGTATGAGGCAGAATGACAGTACCACTATAAGAATTGAGGGAATGGTGTTTTTAAGTAGTTAGAGATAATATCGATAGCTGTAAGGAGGGAAAGATCGTAAGCTTGGTTAGCATTCTCGACACTGATGATGTATGTACTGCTCTTGAGAGCATGAAAAGATATATCTCTACCAACATGGCGTAGGAGCGCCTTGCCAATTCTGTGATCGGAAAAATAGGCAGTAGAGGAAGTCGGTTGTAAAGTAAAAAACTTAGTCCATTGTGTATTTTGAAACAGTGTGGAAAGGGAGTGCATGACGGGCCGGTCGTTTCTAAGTAGAACAAGAAGGAAGCGAAGAAGTATCATCAGGTAACTGTCATGGCCGTTTAGGTGTGGGACCAGAGTTGGTCCGATGTGGGATGGGCGGGCAATTCAAAAATTGACGCACCATAGAGGGAGAAGCCGGAAGCATAGTCAAAGAAGAGCAGAGGTCAGACGTATCAAAGGAGTCAGTCGAAACCCTGGTACCTGAAGCGCGTGACGAAACAGCACCAGCAAGAGGTACAGGGGCATTACAAATGTCCGAAGAGTGGTCAAAAAACGAGGCAGGGTCAGAACAGGGTGCGGTATCAGGAAGGGGGCCAGGGGGAGCAGATTCATGGATTGGGGACTCCATTAGTAGGTCACTCTTTCTTTTTGTTTAGAAAAAAAAGGGGGGGGGGGAACGTGGAGGAATAGCTCCTAGGAGGCAAAAAAGGGGCTGTAAACCCCTCCGTGCCCAAGAGGACCTCAGCACCGCAAGTAGTGCAGATGCGGCATGGAACCCGTGCCATACCCTACCCTTCATGCCAGTAAACCAGCAATCCGGGATAGCAACCTCACATCCACTGAGCCACCTCGGTGGACAAAAGAGAGCCACCACCCCCTGGAATCCAGACAGGCAGCCTCCAGAGATACACCCGTCACCCAAAAGACACCCAACGCCACCCTTCCGGGAGACCGGAGAGGGATCAGGACACCTCCAGGTGATCCAGATTCCATGACGAACTACACCACCGGCAAGGACTTCAAGGGTAAGGGATGAACCCCGGTACCCTTACCCCTACCTAGGAACTAGAGTGCCTATGGGAAGGATCCCAAAGACTGAAAATAGGAAGGGAATTGGGGAGGAGGAGGAGGAAAGGGAAAAAAGGGGGGATGGGATAGGGAAGGGGGGATTGGGGGATACAGACCAAGAGCCTCTTCACCGTGCCAAGGAACCCCCTTGAAGAGGATCTACTGGGTAAATTGTACTTTTTAACTCCTTTATTTTCAATGTTTATTGTAATATAACTTTTAATTGAGGGTACAGTACTATATATTTTTAACATATTCTTATTAATGGATACTCGGACAATCCCTGTCAGTTCAATATATCGAGTTTACTTTATAGAAAGCCCCTTCTTGCACAGAGCAGTTCAGGAAGCCTTAAAATTAGCTTATAACTACTGAACAATTATTTAATTAGGTTAGTTTACTAGACTGCTATGGTTTGCAGTGTTTGACGTTTTTATATTGCAATTTAGTTTATGATTTATGGCATATTGAGTTTTCATGTAACAATTCACTGGTGGATACTTAGAACATATTTTGGTTACCGCATATGTTGAAATATATTAGTGATAATGTCAGTATGAATGGTAATATGACTTGGATCAACAGGGTCAGAGGAAGGGGGCACTTTTTAATTAGTATATTTTTGAAGATTTTAGATTTTTTAGATTTTGCCACCGAAGTGGCTAGTTTATTGTTCACCCCATATCCATCCTGCGGACGGTAGCGCAAGAGCATATGGATACACAAAAGGCCTAGGCACTAGGCCCCAAAGGGGTTAACAATTGTACATTTGGGTTTATATCTACATTTCAATTATCTGTTACAAGCAAATTTAGGAAATTTGCTTAGTACAATTGGTATCGTATTTCATGAATAAGATATCTTGACATGTCACATAGGCTATTATACTGTCTATCTCTATATTCCTCAATAAGTGCACAATTAAGCAAATAGTGTTCAAGACAGTGACCATATGCCTGAAGCAAGTGACAGAAGGGCATGTTTTTGCATCTTTTGGAAGGCAGTTCCAAATTTTAGGGCTCTATATTTGCATGGCATTCCTGTAAAGATTGAGTTGTACATATGGCATATCAAAGAGATACAGGTGCTCATATCTTGTATTGTGTTCGTGTGTTCTGTTGCAATTTGCTAGGAAGAGGCGGAATGCTGGGTTGAAGTTCATTCTAAGTGTCCTGCATATACATGTAAATATAAAAAAAAACAGTAATAGGCATGGATTTGTTGTATGTTGGGTAAATTAAGTCTGAATAGCAGGAGGGAAGGGTGTTGTCTGGAACCTGATTGATCGATTATTCTAACAGCAGACTTTTGTAGATTAACAAAGGGTTTTAGGTGATTTGCTCAAGTAGATCCCCAGGCACAGATTCCATAAGGTAGGGATAGATTATGGAGTAGTACAGGGCAAGTAATGTTTGGGGAACATAATGTTTTACATAGAATGCCCAGTTTTTTTAAATTTTCTTATGTGTGTACTCACCTAATTGTGGTTGCAGGGGTCGAGACTCAGCTCCTGGCCCCGCCTCTTCGCTGTCCGCTACTGGGTCTCTGCTCTCCCTGCTCCATGAGCTTTATCATACCTTGTCTTAAAACTATGTATGGTTCCTGCCTCCACTATATCTTTCTCTAGACTATTCCACTTCCTGATTACTCTATGGCTGAAGAAATGCTTCCTGACATCCCTTTGACTCATCTGAGTCTTCAGCTTCCAGTTGTGTCCCCTTGT